>VDFB02051891.1:9222-29713 GCA_007258455.2 Sequoia sempervirens | reverse complement strand
ATGTTTTGGATTCAAAAAATGTGATACTGTTTGAAAGCTATAGATATTTTTTAATCAACCTATCAATCAACACTTTAGTTGTAATTCAAATAGAAAATGAATAATAATTATTTATTAAATTAAAAGTAAAGCATAATTTATATTGGTGGAAATATGAGAATATCCTTTAAAAACCCTTTTCATTTCATCAATTTTGGGTAAAAAAAAATTCATCAGCCATATACCCTACAAATACCCATCATATTGCCACTTTTTGGCCCATCATGATCCTGCACATACCCTTGTGTTCTTTATGAGTGTATGTGTGTAATGTAATCCCTTGTATTGTGCTACCTAGTGTTCCTTTATGTTTGTGATATTTCTTTGGATGAACCTTGTTACTTCATTGGTGCAAGGATACAAAAGAAGTGAATATGTCATGACATTCTTCTATTTGTATCTACATTATTCTATTTGTCGTAATAATTGTCCTTCCTTTGTCTTGTGTTTTCCTTTTAGGGATTATGAAAATAATTGAGATATCTAGGTATATTCCATGTTGACCCAAAAGGATTGTTTATCTTCCATATCTCTATGTGTCATTCCTCCTTTTTGTTTGTTGTTCCACAAAGTATTTGTGGAATGATGACAATTCCAAGATCTATCATATCATTGTAGGAAAGACATGCATTTAACCTGAATCCATTGATCTCTTATGTGTTATATTTTGAGATTGCATGTAGGGGAAAAATATCCTTTTTCATGACACAACTTTATTTGGAAACATATGATTGGCATAGGGATTTCCAAATAAGCTGTCATGGCCCTCTTATCAATTGGGATTTATCATTTCTACTTTAAAGTAATTTCTCAAAGCATGGTGTTTAGAAATTCCTTTAAAGTGGGGGCATATATTGGCATTATTATTTCATAGAAATTGGTATTATTATGGCATGAAAATTGGAATTCTCATTTTGGAATGAACATATAGACATTTTTGCTTCACTTTTGTTCATAAAAATTGGACTACCATGCCTTTTCTGAGCCTAAATCCAAATGAAAAACATTGATTGTTAGTTTCAAAATTTTAAGAATTAGTAACCACTTTAAAATGGGTACTTATCTAAACAAATGAATGGGTACCCATTTTAATGCTTAAAAATGAAACTTCCCTTAAAAGTGGACCCAACTTTTTGTACCTACCCTAAAGTAAGGATAGATGACATATTTCATGGTTGTAACTCCCACCTATTTTTGGGTAGTTGGTGTTACTATTCTTATTGGTTGGTCTTGTCTCCCTTTTTATGTATGTATGCATGCATGTATGTATCTATCTATGTATGTATTTATATGCATTTGTATAAGTATATATATGTATGTATATGTGTATACATATGTATGTATATATTTATATATATGTATATATATGCACATATGTATGTATCTATATCTATCTATGTTTATATACATGTATATGTATATGTATATATATACATAAATATATATGTATATACATATGCATGTGCATGTGTGTATACTCCTGTAGCTTTTTATTATGTTCATTCTAATATGTTCTTTTTTATGTAATATTTCTTCTTGAGAATTTGCATTCCCTTATGAGAAGAAAATCAATTCTACTATTTTTTATTTTTTATCATTTCTAAAGTTTAGTTTTATCTATTTTCTTATACTAGGTGTTACGTAGCTATAATTTATTTTTAAAGCTACAATGGTATGTGTTGGCCTCCTACAATGATTCAAAGATTGGACATCTAACCTGAATAGCTATTTCAATCATCATGAAGGTGCATTTAACTTATCAACCTAGGGACGTGAACTTGAAATGAGTCAACACAGTATGTGCACTAGGAACTCAAAGTAGTCATTTTCATTCTACAACTAAGAAATACATAATGGGTATGTGCAAGATCATGATGGGCCAAAAAGTGGCAATATGATGGGCATTTGTAGGGTATGTGGCTGACAACTTTTTTTTTACCCAAAATTTATGAAATGAAAAGGGTTTTTAAAGGAGTTTCTCAGATTTCCACCAATATAAATTATGCTTTACTTTGAATTTAATAAATAATTATTACTCATTTTCTATTTGAATTACGACTAAAGTGTTGATTGATAGGCTAGTTGAAAAGCATCTATAGCTTTCAAACAATATCACATTTTTTGAATCCAAAACATGCATCACATTCTATGCCTCACATACTATAGGATTAAAAAAAAAAATTGAATTTAATGAAGTTTTGACCAACTTAAGGTGGTTAGACGTACAAGTTTTTATATTTTTAAAAGTTGTAATAAAAAATTAATAATTAATTATTTACTTGAATAAAATTACAAAAATATATGCATCACATCTAGACATGAGTCCCCTACTTATGTCTAAAATATTATAAAAAATATTATCATTTTATTGTGGTTAGGGTTAGCAGACACCTACTTCTTATTTTTCCCCGAAATTTAAGTACTCTGCATTGAAATTTCAAATTTTCACCAAATAGATTTTAAAAATAAAAAATAAACCTATTAGTTTATAAACTGCATTCAATTTGCTACAGATTCTATTCTTACATATTTTTGAAATAATATAGATAACTTATTCAAATTTTTATGGCAAGTTTTCTAACTCTAATTTTTCTAAAAATTTTACCACTTAAGGGCCTATTTTTTCTATGATGATCCTGCACATACCCTAATGCTAAAAGTAAATTGCTTGAAAAGGAATAATATAAATGTTGAACATCAACCAACAACCATACTAAGCTTGAAATACATGACAAAAAAGAAAATATTAACAATAAAAAAAAACTACTCTATCTGCTTTGGCTCTAGGAATAGTCACAGAATGGAATTCTAGTGGCTATAGGAATAGTTAGTGCCAGATTCTTAACTAATTACTAAAAAAAATGTAATAACTAGGCTAAACTAAGCTAAAGGACAGATTTATCACCAAATTTCCCCCTTGGATGAGTATCCTCTACTACTAACAAAAACTCAAATGTTCAAACTTAGAACTTCACTTTATTCATCAGAAAACATGAGTACAATAGAGTAGTGTAACTATATCACTAAAAGCTAAGAATGCAAGTATAATATCAAATCACATAACCCCATGAGAAGGAACATCCAATACTCATTTATTCTACAAACTAACCAAGGAGATCAACTCCATGAAGTGGGAGGACACCAATTTAGGGAAAGCAGAGTAAATGGAGAAGCAGTTATGCATGTTGTACATGCACATGGAATTTGGTCATACATGTTCATAGATTTAGCATAGTAGTAACACCAATATCATGCTCAATATCATCAAAGTACACTACAAGGCGGTTACATTCAATTTGCATGGGGAATCTCCTGTCATCGACCTCGTTTGACCTTTGAATGATTTCCTTGCTGGATGTTATGGTGCATGCCCAACTGGCAGTGTCTTTCTCAATTTAGTATCTTCAAATTATATCTGCATGGAAATATTAGCACACACAATAATTGCATATTTATAACTACTTTGAAGAACATTCATTAACCACATGCATAATTAATATGGATAGTCCATATAACATTCCAATGTCATTAAAGATTATAAAAAATAAGATTAAGCCCAATGTCTATAGTTATGATGAAATATCATTAAAAATATCAACACTTAACATCAAGGTCCATGATATCTTCAACAAATAAATCATAAATTCTACCAAAAACTAGACCATAAGCTAGGCTCATCACTCCCCCCAACCTAAGGTTTTGTTGGTCCTCCAGTAGGGGAAGGGTTGTTCTTCTGCTTGGTCAATGCGCTAAAATTTTCAACTAACAACTGCCCTACATTGAAGTGTTTTTTGTGCATGAATCAGGGTCCAGTAGAATCCTCTCAATCTATCCAATCTGCTCCATCTTTGACTCTCTGCAACAATATCATAGTTGTAAAACTTGAAGTTTGGTTCGATCCAGATTAGGAGGGGTGGCTGAAAAGTTAGGGGAAGCCAAAATAATCCTTTAACATTCTTTTGAGTGTTACAACATAGTTCTAGATGAAATGAGGCTCAACTTGTTTTAGCTCATCAATTAGGTTGTTCCATCTTTTTGAGAGGTATCTCTTCATGGTTTCCTTTTTTTCTTTTTCCTTTACCTCATACTCACTGTAGACTGCTTCTATCCAAGGCATAACCCTATTACCATAGCTAGGTCTGAAAAACACTCTATGCCATTCCCTGTAAATGTGCCTTGGATTCCTTGATTCAACCTTAATGGGTAGAGGGATGCTGGATTCCAATTTCTTATAAGCCCCATTTTTTTGTCCCCAACTAATCTCATTTTGTACCCAATACATAAATTCCCTTAATTGGACATCTCCAACATACATCAATGGGCTCCAATCATGGTCTTGAGTTACAACATAATTATGCAAATAAAAATCACACAAAAAATTCTTCATTTTAGGGGAAGCAATTTGATAAGCATTGAAAAATTCAATAGGGGTCTCAATAGAAGGGTTCAAACTTGAGAAAATTTTGGCCAGCTTAAAAGAAATATTTTTCTCCTTCAAGTGCAGAGCATAGACCCTTAGAGGGGTCCTACACTCTAAACTCTGTGGTACTAAGGCTACCATATCATCCACATTCTTCTTCAAGGTGGAAATTTTTGCATCCTTGTCTTCAATCTCCTCATCTTTCTTTTGAATTTCCTTCCATTCTTCTTCTCTTCTTTGCATTTCTTTCCATAAATGCATAGCTACCATGTGCATTGAGTAATCAGGGGTTTTATGCATTCCTACTAGCATTTTCCTTGGCACTGATGCTTGCTCTCCATATAGTACTACCAGCAAAGATTTAGGCTATCTCGTCAATTCAAGATGGAGGGGTACTAATTGTTCTTGTTTTTTTGTTGCTGCAAGAAATCTTGCTATAGGATCTCTTGCTACAATATCTCTTGCTACAAGATCTCTTGTTGTAGGAAATCTTGATTTTCCTCATACTCTTGATTTTCCACTTGTTCTACAGTGTCAACAAGATCTACCTCCAACCCTTTTACTGTGGCTTTCCCTTCAGACAATGTCTAGGAAAATTCTAGTGCAATTCCTTCATCAAAACCATCTAGCTTCTTGAAATAATCTAACCAGCCACAGTTTCTAAATTTAGCTAGGTAGGGTGCATCCTACAATAATACATCATGCAATATGGTTTCATTTCAAATTAATCCACCTCCTATTTTTCTTCAATCAAATAGTCACACTACGGTTTTATCGATACAATTCTCATCTAAAAATCAAATTCACCTTCTTGCAACACTTGCTAAATTTCCAATTCCAATTTTGACTGAATTTTCCCTTTTTACCTTTTGTTTGCAACTTGAGATTATGATAGGTACAATAATGGCAAGGAAGGAATAATAAAGGGAAGCTATGATGGAGAGAAATGGTGGTGGTAGTTGGTGTCACCTCACACATGTGAGCCATCCTTTCACTCATATTTCAAATTGACTCAATTCAATTTTTGCTGACATAGATCAACATGGACTAACACGTGGGAAAAGTATTTATATCTTTTTCCTCCCCCTCAACCTAAATTTGGGCATGTGTCCCGACATGCAAAATAATTATTTGACTAGGGTAGGTTATAATGGCATGCTATGGTGAATGTCCATATTAATGTAAAACACTTAAATGATTTCACTAAAAGACAATTAATATATAGCAATTAATGCACACATACCCGAATGTGTGGAAGATTTTTTGAAAATATTGTGGAGAAAGTATTGTTCACCTTTATAGGAAATAAGTTGAGAAATTAATGAAAATGAGGTGGAATGAGGTGGAGTGGAATGAAGTGATTTGATGGAAGAGAAAGAAAGGTGGAAATGGATGGGCAGAGGGGTAGATGGCCAAAGAAATGGACTCCCATGGAAGTGGAAGTCATTATTATGAAAAGTACATAGCTTAATTAGCTAGATGGAGGAACACTATGTCCAATTCCTTCAGCTGTAGGAAGCTCAGGTGCAACATGCCAAGAGAATTGCTATAGGAACACCTCCTTGGAAGTTGGATTGTGATAAAATCTAAGGCAGTGACCATTGACGAGCAACTTGAATTTGACTGGTTCGATAGTAGTGACATGAACAACACCATTAGGGAATACTTCAACAACCTCATATGGTCCTAGCCACCTTGTTTGCAATTTTCTAGCATTGTCTTGATATCTGGAATCATAAATCAATGCCCAGTCTCTTGGTTGGAATGTCATGTCCTTGATAAATTTATCATGCCACTTGATTCATTTATTTTGCACTACCTTAGTGTGATGCAAGGTTGCTCTCCTCATCTCGTCCAAAGCATTCAGCAGTAGGATTCTTTCTCTTTGTGCCTTATAGATATCCATCCCCTAATCTATTGTAGTCCTAAGAGTCTTATGTTCAAATTCAATGGGCATCATAGCTATCTTTCCACACAACAACTCAAATGGAGTGAATCTTGTAGTTGTTTTCCAAGTAGTTCTATAGGCCCAAATAGTTTTTGATAATTTATTTTCATAGTCCTTTCTATGGATATCTATTGTTTTGGTTAGAATAGCTTCAATTTCTCTATTGGTAACCTCAACTTGACCATTGTCCTAGGGATGATAAGGAGTAGACTTCCTATGTTTTATGTCGTACTCATTAACTAGTGTTGCAACAAGGGTTGATGTAAATTGAGTCCCTTGATCAGTCACTATCTCTCTTGGAACTCCACACCTTGTTAAAATCTCCTCATAAAGAAATTTTGCAACCTTGTTATCTCTTGCATGCTTCATGGCCTTAACTTCTGCCCATTTAGTTACATAATCAGTGCATACTAGGATATAAGACTTACCATTTGATGGAGGGTCAATGGGTCCTACAAAATCCAATCCCCACTTGTCAAAGGGAGTGATTACTACCTAAGGGAAAAGTGACATCTCATTAGATTTGGTTGGTTTCCCCATTCTTTGACATCTATCACATTTTTTGGTATACCTTCCTACATCCTTATGGAGTGTTGGCCAGTAATATCCCGTGTTCAAAATCTTCATTGTTGTCCTCTTGGCTACAAAATTTCCTCCACATGGTTCATTGTGGCATGCATGAAAAATTTCATACGTCTCATCTTCTCTCACACATCTCATGACATTGTTTGGTCTAGTATAAAACAAACATCCAACAATCCATGAAAAAGGGAAAAAAAATTCAATGAGTGCCCTTCTCTCTTTCAGAGATAAGTGAGGTGGAACTCTACCTCTGACCAAATAGTTAGCCATATCAGCATACCAAGGTATTTGTGCACTGATGGAGAATAGACGCTCATCAGAAAAAGAGTCATCTATGGATTGTTTATCTTTCTATGTAGTCAGCCTTGAAAGAAAATCTGCAATAACATTGGCCTTCCCTGGTTTACCCACAATGGTTATGTCAAACTCCTGCATCAACAATAACCATCTTGCTAGTCTACCTGTGATAGGTAGATCAGAGGTTTATTCATGAGATATCTAATGGATGCATGATCATTGTGCACAAAGATTTGATAGCTTGCTATGTAGTGTCTAAATTTTTTTAGGGCATAAATCACTGCCAACATTTGTTTCTTTGTCACTGTATAGTTGAATTTAGCTCCTTGCAAATTTTTGCTGACAAAATACATGGAATTTTCAATCACTCCTTCTTTTTATCCTAAGACTACTCCTATGACATAATCTGATGCATCTATATGGATGTGGAAAGGAAGCTCCCAATTAGGTCCTTTAAGTATAGGAGCATGAGTCAAGGCTACCTTCAAATCAAAAAATGCCTTGTCACATTCTTCAGTCCATTGGAATTCAACATCTTTAGTGAGAAGAGTATACAATGGTGTTGCTATTTTGCTAAAATCCTTGATGATATGCCTATAATAGCCCGCATGGCCCAAGAAACTCCTAACATCCAAGTTCTATTTTTTAGGTGTGGGAAAATTTGTGATCACCTCAATCTTTGCAGGATCTACTTGAATTCCTTTGTGAGAGATGTAGTGTCGAAGAACTACACCTTCCTGCATCATCATGAAGCATTTTTCATTGTTTAAAGAGAGATTGTGATCTTCACATCTCTATAGGAATTTCCTAAGATTCTCCAATGTTTCATTGAAATCAACAAAATAGGTGGTGAAATCATCCATATAAATTTCCATGCAATCATGAGAAATATTTGAAAATATGCTAATGACTTCCCTTTGAAAAGTTGCAGGTGCATTGCATAAGGAAAATGGGAGTACTGAGTAGGCATAGGTCCCCCATGGATAGGTAAAAGTGGTCTTCTCTTGGTCTTCTAGTGCAATTTGGATCTAGTTGTAGCTGGTGAATCCATCTAGAAAAGAAAAGTATTGTTTTCCTACAAGTAAGTCCAAAAATTGATCTATGAAAGGTAAGGTAAAATGGTCCTTTTTGGTAGAAGCATTAAGTTCCCTAAATCAACACAAATTTGTCATTTCCATTATTTTTTAGGCACAATCACTAATGGAGACACCCAATGGCTATGTGAAATGGGGTAGATAAATCCTGCATCTAGCAACTTCTATAGTTCTCCTTTTACAATTTCTCTTAGTGCAGGGTTAATTCTTCTTTGTGGCTACCTCACTAGTGTGCAATCATCAATGATATAAATTCTATGAGTGCAAAGCTTAGGATCCAATCCCTTCATCTCATTATAGTCCCACACAAATGCATGTTGATGGGTCCTCAATAAGTTTTCCAATAACAATTGTTGTTCTTCACTCAGTTTACTATTAACATTTAGATACTTTAATTATGACATCTATATTTGTATAGTTGACTCTATCATAGCTTATTCATTGGGTATGTGCAGGATCATGGTGCACCAAAAGTGGCAATATGGGGGTATGTGGCTGACGACTTTTTTCACCCAAAATTAATGAAACGAAAAGGGTTTTAAAGGAGATTCTCAGATTTCCAAAAATATAAATTATGATTTAATTTGAATTTAATAAATAATTATTATTCATTTTCTATTAGAATTATGACTAAAGTCCCGGACGATAGGCTGATTGAAAAACATCTATAACTTTCAACGCAGATCATATTTTTTTGAATCCAAAACATGCATCACATTCTATGCTTCACATACTATAGGATTAAAAAAATAAAAAATAAATTTCATGAAGTTTTGACCAAGTTAAGGTGGTGGTCGACAAGCGATTTTTATATTTTCTAAAAGTTGTAATAAAAAATTCATAATTAATTATTTACTCAGAAAAAATTACAAAAAAATATGCATCACATCCAAACATAAGTCCTCTACTTATATATAAAATCTTATGAAAAAATATTAGCATTTTATTATGGTTAGGGTGGTCAAAGAGACACCTATTCTTATTTTTTCCCTGAAATTTAAGTACTAATGATTGAAATTTCAAATTTTCACCAAATAGATCTTATTTATTTTTAAATAAACCTAGTATTTTAGAAACTACATTCAATTTTCTATAAATTCTATTCTTACATATTTTTGAAATAATATAGATAACTTATTCAAATATTTACCAAGTTTCCTAACATTGATTTTTCTTAATTTTTGCCACTTAAGGGCCTGTTTTTGCATGATGATCCTACACATACCCCATTAGCACATGGTACCTTGAGTTCATATGGAAAAAATGTATGGGATATACTTGTTGCAAGAATTTCATCTACAAGAATAGTGGCTTTAGGAAGAGTGGTTGTAGGAAGAATGCCTGTAGGAACAGTGGCTACAGGAAGAACAGGTAGAAGTGTCTTGGCTGGGGTAGTAGAATGAGAAGATGATGCTTCCTCCACTTCACAATGGTTTTGAATGATGTTAACCAATACTTCATCTTCTTCTTGAAGTTGCATGAAGGAGATTCTTCCTAACATCATTAACTACGCCACATAATTAATTCCTTTAGCCTCTTCATCAACATGTGGCCATACGGATTTATCCTCATCATGGGATGGCTAAGTAGGATGATAAAGAACAAAATTTTTGGTGCTCTTCCAATCAGAAATGGTCATGTCACCTGACTAACATCTAATATATGCATATGTTGTTGCTAACCATGGCCTTCCAAGTATAATGGGATACTCACCTAGTGTAGCTTTAGGAGAAAGAATCATGAAGTTTATTGGGTACTCCCAGGAGTTTAGAATAACCAAAAGATCCTCCACTATACCATCATGCTTAACAATAGAACTATTAGCAAGCTACATGACTGTAGGAGTATATCTCATGATTGCAATGTTTAGTTGCTACAAGATGTCCTTGGTCATTACATTTATTTCTAACCCTAAATCAATCAGATCATTCTTTATTTGAATCCCATTTATATCAACTACTACCATAGGACTACCTGGGTCATTGTACTTAGGGATAGTCACTTTTCCAAGCATGATGTCAGCTGGCTATCCCACCACATGAACCATAGTGGGGTCTTTATTCTTCCTGCCTAGCTTCTTGAGTCATGCTTCTTTGATTGCCTTGCCATAGATTAGGATGTCCTTTATGGCTTGAAATACAGGTATTTGGACACATGTATGCTTCAGCTGATCCAAGATATCAAAGGTTGTGTCCTCCTTTTCTCCCTTCTTCTTAGAAACTTCCAATCTTTGAGGAAATGGTAGTTCTTGTTTGGTCTACTTGACTTGGACTGGTTTAGGATTTTTAAGTGCACTTGGCTGAATGGGATCATTCAGAGATTCCTCTTCCTCTTCCACATGAAGCTCGGTAATAATGGGTTTGGAAGGGGTGGGTAAAGTAGTTCCTAAATGCAAGTGGATGTCACTCACAATCACAACATATGCAAGAATTGATTTGAATCAGTAGAGTATACAAACTGCTTATGTGGTTTATTATTTGGATTGGGTGTGGGATGAGCTGGTAGTTGATTAGGTTTAGGTGCATTTGAGCTTGAATGAGTAGGTGGAGGCATTATAGTAGGCTATTGGGGCTAAGAAGGTGGCTACATGTAATTGGTTTTCTGGGTAGGCCATTGTTGTCCTCTCCTCCATTGAAATTTGTTTATTGCTAATTTCGTAGAGGTGGTTGCCAATACCCTTGAAATTGTTGTCAATTCCTCAGGGGTTGATTCCATTGTGGTGGAGAGTTTTGATGATTAATCCAAGCATTTGGAGGGTTACCCCAAGGCTATGGTGGATATCCTCCATAGCTAGATGGATATGGGGGTTACCATTGGTTACCAGATGAATAGGAATTGAAATATGGCCCAACACAAGAGAGTGGATCTGGTGGCATACCTTATCTTGGAACCCAAGGCCTCCTTTGTGTAACATAGTAGACCTTATCTTATTCAATCTGAATTGGCTTGAACTCAGGTGCAATTTTCTTTCCTTCAATATTAGCTACCATCTTGCATCTGCAATCCTTCTTCTTTTGTCTGCAATGGGGGCAATACTCTACCAACATTTCCTCTACCTCCTCTTGCTTCTTCTTGGCCTAAAGCATATCTAGTTGAGTAGCTAGATTGTTTATAATTTCTTGCTTGAAGTTTTCCAATAAATGAGTAATCTCCATTTTTGAAACTCCACCGATAGATGACTTACCCATGGAAGGTTGGTAAGCTCTCCCTTTCTTTGAAGTTTTCCTAGAGTAGTTCTGGCATATTTTCTTGATATCCTCCCAAGGAAATTAGGAGATATCTCCTCCTCCCATCAGGTCTAATGCATTAGTGTATTTGTCATTGATTCCACTTAGGAAAAAAAATTGCGAGTCTTCATTGAGTGTATGGTGTGGAGATTTTTGTAGGAAAAATAGAAACCTTGCAATATAATCCTCCAGGCTCTCATCTTCCTATTGCTGCATCCTAAAAAATGTCACCTCCTCTCATGTCACTGCCCCTACAATACTCCTTGTATTTCTCAAGGAATTTTGTCTTCATGTCCAAGTTTCCATAGTATCTCTACCTAACCTCATGAACCATCTTAATGTAGCTTCTTTCAGAGTGGGAGGAAATAGCTTAAGCCTATGGGCATTAGTGGTATACTCATAACTCTTGCAGAGTATGTCAAACTCAAACAAGAAGGTATCAGGATCTTTTTGTGACAAGCCCATAAAACTTGGGGAGTACTGAAGTAGGGGTATTTTTATGTTGTCAACTTCATTCTAATGGGAAGTGGAGAAAAGAAAAGCTGGTTGGTTAGGCCTATTTCTATTTGCATCACCCATATGTACTTGCCTGATGTAGTTCCAAAGCAAAGGGATTATCAAGCTGATTTTGGTCTTTAGAGGAAACTTCAAGGCTAGTTAGATCAGGAAATGCATCAAAAAAGGGGTGTGGATCTTCTTCTTCATCTTCTCTTGGAAGGTTTTGATATTCAACTAGCTAGAATGGATTAGGATTGTTAGGAAGGAATCTCCCATAAGCATCCCTTCTCCTTCCTCTATGCATGTTATATCAACTCACTATCAGCCAACTCACACAAAGAATTGGTAAATAATAAGGGGGTTCATTACTTCCTAAATGAGGGTATACTAAAAACAACTTCTAGAAACACTATAACAAGAAAAACTACCAATGACTCCAAATAAAACCCTAGTTTGACACCATCCCCAACAATGATGCCAAAAATGTTGGCCTCCTACAATGATTCAACAACTAGGCCTTTACAACCATGATTCAGAGATTGGAAATCTAACCTGAATAGCTATTTCAATCATCATGAAGGCACATTTAACTTACAATCAACCTAGGGACATGAACTTGAAATGGGTCAGCACAGTATGTGCACTAGGAACTCAAACTAGCAATTTTCATTCTACAACTAAGAAAGACACAATGCTCAAAGTAAATTGCTTGGAAAGGAATAATATAAATGTTGAACATAAACCAACAACTATACTAAGCTTGAAATACATGACAGAAATGAAAATATGAACAACAAACATAAAAATACTCTATTTGCTTTGGCTACAAGAACAACCACAAAATAGAATTCTAGTGGTTGCATGAACAATCAGTGCCAGATTCTTAACTAATTACTGAACAAAAATTAATAACTAGGCTAAATTAAGCTAAAAGGGTATGTGCAAGATCATCATGGAAAAAATAGGCCCTTAAGTGGCAAAAAATTCAAAAATTCGAGTTAACTTGACGTAAAAATTTAAATAAGTTATCTATATTATTTCAAAAATATGTAAGAATATAATCTATAGAAAATTGAATGTAGTTTCTAAACTACTAGGTTTGTTTAAAAAAATCTATTTGGTAAAAATTTGAAATTTCAATGCAATGGTACTTAAATGTCAGGAAAAAAAAAAGTAGGTGTCACTGACCACCTAACCAAAATAAAATGATAATATTTTTTTATAATATTTTATATATAAGTAGAGGACTCATGCCCAATGTGATGCATATTTTTTGTAATTTTTTTCCAAGTAAATAATTAATTATGATTTTTTATTACAAATTTTTAAAAAATATAAAAACTCATATGTCTAACCACCTTAACTTGGTCAAAACATCCTGAAATTCAATTTTTTTCTTTTAATCCTATAGTACATGTGAAGCATAAAATGTGATGCATGTTTTGGATTCAAAAATGTGATACCGTTTGAAATCTATAGATGTTTTTCAATTAGCCTATCAATTAGGACTTTAGTCATAATTTGAATAGAAAATGAATAATAATTATTTATTAAATTCAATGTAAAGCATAATTTATATCAATAGAAAGCTGAGAAACTCCTTTAAAAACCTTTTTCGTTTCATCATTTTTGGTTAAAAAAATAGTCATCAACCACATACCCATCATATTTCTACTTTTGGCCCATCATGATCCTGCACATACCCAAAAGATGGATTGCTCACCAAGTGGGCCCCCTTGGATGAGTATCCTCTACTACTAATGAAAACTCAGATGCTCAAACTTAGAACTTCACTTTATTCATTAGAAAACATAAGTACAATAGATCAGTGTAATTGTATCACTAAAAGCTAAGAATGTAAGTACAATATCATATCGCGTGACCCCACAAGAAGGAGCATTTGATGCTTATTTATACTACCAAATAAGAAAGGCGGTCAACTTCGTGAACTAGGAGGACGCTAGTTTAGGGAAAGCAGAGAAAATGGAGAGGCAGTTACGCACACATGGAATATGGTTAGACGTGTTCGTAGATTTAGCACAATAGTAATGCCAATATTGCTCATAAACATTAAAGTCCACTACATGGTGGTTACATTTGATTTTCATGGGGAATCTCCTATCATCAACCTCCTTTGACCTTTGATAAATTTCCTTGCTAGATGTTATGGTGCATGCCCAACTAGTGGTGTCTTTCTCAATTTAGTATCTTCAAATTATATCTGTATGGAAAAGTTAGCACACACAATAATTTCATATCTATAACTACCTTAAATAACATTCATTAACCACATGTAGAATTAAGATATATAGTCCATATAACATGCCAATGTCATTAAAGATTCACATAAATAAGATTAAGCCCAATGTCTATAGTTATGAGGAAATATCATAAAAAATATCAACACTTAACATCAAGGTCCATGATATTTTCAACAAATAAATCATAAATTCTACCCAAAACTAGACGATAAGCTAGGCTCATCAGTATGAAAGTGTGTTGTTCGAATCTAGATCCTTTGGTTTCTACTCTTGAGAGATTGGATAGGCTAATCCTTTAGCATTTATGCTTCTTCAAAATATATTATTATCTTCTCTTGCGTCATTTAATAATCTAGGGAATAAAGAATCATTGACAATAAAAATAACATCTATGGGGTTTACATTCTTTTAGATCCTAGGTGACAGGTTGTCTTTAGGTCCTATCTCTTTAGTTAATAAATGCATAAATATTTTGACTACGTAGTGTTCGGAGGCTATATGCAATAGAAGGAATCTTGACTATCTCTCTCAAATTTTCTATTTTTTGGGACAGCTGAAATGAAATTTTAAACTAAGAGGTCACTAAACTAGAAAGATGGAAATCATTTTCCTAGAAATCTTGAAATAACTAAGCTAGAAAGCAAGAAATTATAAACCAAAAAATCATAACGATTAAACTAGAAAGCATGGAAATAATTAAACTAAGAAGCATGTAAATTTCTAAAGAAGAAAAGATTGAAAAGAAACTATGAAATATCTAACTAACTATAGATAACAAACTTAACAACTGGCAAAAAACAACTTAACCATTTGAACTAATAAATGAAGGTTCTTCAGAACTTCAGGTGACATAACTTTAAATAGTATAGACTCAACTATAACCTATAGGATTAATCTTAATAGAATTCAACACATGAAAATAAACAATAGAGTTAGAAGTAAAATACTTATCTATCTAATCTACAGTCCCTCAAGTGGCCAGCTCTCAAGTGCTCCTACACTTAGCTCAAATCACATATACTTCGTAACTCCTAGATTACTCCATTTAAGATGATTCCATACACAATATTCAATAACTCAAGAGGTGATGGGAAAAACTCATCTTATTCATATTAAAAGTATAACTCAGAAACATAGCACGATAGCATAACAATATCTCTCTATATATCATTGTTTCTGACAGTTACATATTTATACAAAAACATCTAACAAAATCCTATATTTAAGTTGCTAAAGATTAGGACTAACAAGGTCTTCAACTAAATTTTAACAAACTAATAGACTTAAAGTCCAGAACATAAAAAATTAAAGGGCTCGAGACGAGCCATAAAGTCTTCAAACTGAAAATAACAAAAAACTACAAAAACTTGGTCCATCATGTATTCTCGTAAAGTCCAACGCCTATTCTTCTAGCACATGTCTTCAATTGTGTTGAGTTCTGTATTGAATCCATTTGATTGGCATGATAACCGATTATGTTGATTAACCTATACAATACTTAGAAACTAAACCATTAAGTTAGTGTGGGTTAGCGTATTTCAATTAATTTCAAGAAATAAAGATTGTACATTTTTTACAAAAGAAAGCAATTACTTATCCTAAAGACAATTAATTGGAAAGGTAAAGATGGTTGGAAGATGTGAGGTAAAGCATTTAGTTCATTATATTGATGAGGTTATTTTTTACCTCATCACTAGGTTTTTTTAATTATTTTAGTAACTTGGGTAGGAATTTTAGTTGTTACATTATGTCTAAAAGTATCAAGAAAGTCAATTTTGGATTTCATTTTATCAAAGTCAAAGTTTATAAATCCTATTTCCATCAAATGGGATGAAATATTTCTTTTGGTGATTATCTAGTTTTCTAAGGTCTTTTTGATAAATGAACCTTTTCATTGCATCCAAAAGGCCCAAATGTTTCTATTTTCATGTCATTTTAAAAGAAATTAGAGTTAGGAAAGCATCAAAGGAAAAAATTAATTACAAAAAATGCATATGGCCTCCATACAAAATCACACAAACATTGAAATTTTCAAAAGCTAAAATAGGTAAAAAAATATATATTGATGCCCACAACCTCCTTTTAGAATAGGAAGCGTAGTTTATTTTGAGGCTAGGTAACCATGTTAGGTTGCTTGTGGTTCATTTTTGGCCTAATCTAGAATATTCATATAACTTTCAAGATACCACCAATGCTTAGCCTCCTTAAAACTAGATTTTTCTACTCTACAACCACTATTGCCACTCGTCTATTAGTCTATTTCTATTGCAACATTTAGACTAATTGTAACTCTTGTCATTGATTAATCACCCATTCACTAGTTAAACATGATATATGTATCATAACCACCAATAGTGATACTAATGTACCGCCTATGCATTTAAAATTTTTAGTAGCATAGTGCACCCCAATTGAGTGAATTTTTTAGTGAATGAAATTTATAAAGGTCATAAAGTTTAACCATATAGAGTTTTTTTGGCACAATTTTCTAAAATATGGTAGAATTACATGATATTCAATATTGTGTTATTATTTTTTTAATTTGATCTACTATTTTTCTAGAAACTGGGATTTCTAATGAGATTTACTTTGTAGTTCTCATTTTGCAACCTTTAAAGAGCCACATCCTATGCAAATAGACTCATTTTGGGTTCTCTTTTTAAAGTATGTCTTTTTCATGCACTTTACATTGGAGTTCTCTAGTACCTCTCATTTCATACTTAAACTATGATTTTAATATAATAACAAGGGTAAGAAAATCCACCATCCAATTGGTTCTTATTGAAAGTGCTCCACACCACATGAATTCATCTTAAAATGTTTTCACAATTTTAGAGTCTTATACTATGTCAAATTTTCATGGTGATGACACTTTTATCATGATGCATGGGAGAGGATAGCTACTGATGTGAATAAAGTATTTATGGATGTTCTTTGTGTGCTCTCATTATCAACTAATCTTCTATCAATAATCACACTAGTTTTAGAAAATACGTTGAGTTCACTATTAATTCAATGGTAACTATTGATGCATAGAATGGTACTACAATTATAGCACAAAGAGAAAACTCTTATTCTTATATTTCTTTTTTCACAAATTATTCTTGATTCTCTTTCAACTATTCTACTTAGTAATTCTAATCAAGTAATTAAGTTATCACACATGAGTGGTTGGGTGATCCTAAGTATCATTATTTTCAATAGATCAACTGATAGGGCATGGTTACATAGTTTAATTTAGTTCATTTTTTCATTATTTTTCTCAAGGTTACATCCTTTTTAAGGATCCCAAAAATAACTATGAGGGAAAGCTATGGAGATCTTAAAAAATTCTAGAATTAGTTCAAGTTAGTTTGGTGTTCCATATTTTTGCACCCTTCCTTGATCAAGGCTAGATACATTTTTAAATTTATTAATGACTTTTCCAAGTATACTTGGATATATTTTGTCTATCATAAGTCTATCATATTTGAGTTCTTTCATAAATTAAAATATTTTATAAATAAATAATCAAGGAAATCCATTAAACATTTATGCATGAACAATGGTGGTTGAAAAATGATCATTTTGAGTGATTTTGTACTGTAAAGGAGATTTATTTATAGTGCATATTTTCATAAAATAATTAAAAAAATGGTGTGCTAGAATAAAATAAAATTTATTTTGTAGAAATGGAAAATAACATGATATATTCTAAGTCTCCTATACCTTAGGTGGAAACCATTAACTATTCTTTTTATATATAGAATTATATGCATCATTGAGCCTTAAAGTGGGTCACTAATTTTGAAGATTGGAGTTTGAAAAAATAAAGAATTAAGCACCTTAAATTTTTTGGATCTCCTTCATGTACCCATATTCTTGTAGCGAAGCATAAGGTATCATATCCACATGGAAAGACTTACATATTTTTTCTTATCTAGATGGTGTTTAGGGTTACTTTCTTAGAATCAAGATATTTCTATCTACTTCTAGGATCCCTATTACACAATCTAAGTATAATATTGATTTTCTCTCATAATTCACACAACTAATTGTAAGACTACTCTTGTTTCTTTTTTTCTAGAGTCAATCTTGAGGCTCAATGCTCTTCACCTTTGGGTGATGGTATCTTCTATGGATAGCTTATTGAAATCTCACTTATTTGACACATATGAAACCTTAAATGTTATATGTTATGTACATGGTCTCTTAGTATATGTAGGATCATGATGAGATATTTTGGAAGATATCCAAGAAAAAATTCCATTACATTTTGGGTACTCAAAATTTTGAGATTCACTATGTAGCAAGTAGTGATATTGATTTTCTAGGTGTGGACAATGATTTTGGATTGTCCAACTGCTTTAGCTCCTTCTAGGGTTTTTCACCTAAAAGGAGAAAGGAAATGTGGTCCAAAATGCAAATGTATACACTCAAGATTAATGCAAATTAGATGTAATATATCTAATTATGATGTACTAATGCACTGATCTAAAAAGAAAATGATTTAATGATGCAAAACCTAAGAAATATGAAGTGATGGAAAACACACTATGATATGAAAAAACACCTAAAAATGCAAGTAAATGATCAAATAAGCTAAATAGAATTGGAGAGGTGTACCAGGAATCTAAAATATGATGTGGAGAGATTCTAGAATCCTAAAAAAATGATTGAAAATGTTGACTGGGACACTTACGCTAGGCTGGGTGACTTAGTCTTAGTTTGGGGAAAAACTTGTCGGAATAAGAATTTGCCAAATGGGTATCCAAAAATGCAAAAAACCACTTTTCAGGCATGGTAGTGGGACTAATCCACCACTAGTGGTGACTTAGTCCACCTACAAATTTTAGGAATTTCAAGATAGGATCATGTAGCTTCAGGTCTACACTTGCTTTTCTGATAGGTGTCCAATCTTGATTCTACAAAAAATGGGATAAAAAGGGTCTCCAAGCTTGAATTAGGGTTATGTTGACATGAACAACTTGCATGACTTGTTGACCACTTTTCAACACCTATTTCTTTGACAAATCTGCCTACAAAGTCTGCAAACACATGCAAAGAGGGAAAAATGGTTAAGGGTTAGAGTAAAGGTATTTTCCTTGGTCAAATCCCACTTTGGTAATCAAACCCTAGATAATGTAATGAAATGGAAGGGTATGTACAGGATCATGATGGGCCAAATAGTGGTGATATGATGGGTATGTGTAGGGTATCTGATTGACGACTTTTTTTACCCAAAATTGATGAAACGAAAAGGGTTTTTAAACGATATTCTCAGATTTCCACTACTATAAATTATGCTTTAATTTTAATTTAATAAATAATTATTATTCATTTTCTATTTGAATTATGACTAATGTCGATTTGATGAAATTGAGAAAAACATCTATAGCTTTCAAACAATATCATATTTTTAGTCAAAACATATGTCACATTCTATGCTTTGCATACTATAGGATTAACAAAAGAATTGAATTTCATGAAGTTTGACCATGTTAAAGATTGGTTTTGACATATGAGTTTTTATATTTTTTTAAAATTTATAATAAAAATTCATAATTAATTATTTAATTGGAAAAAATTACAAAAAAATATGCATCACATTCGGACATGAGTCCTCTACTTATATCTAAAATCTTATAAAAAAATATTATCATTTTATTGTGGTTAGGGTGGTCAGCCACACACCTTCTTATTTTTTCCCTGAAATTTAAGCGCTACTGCATTGAAATTTCAAATTTTCACCAAATAGATTTTTTTCTTTTATAAATAAACCTAGTAGTTTAGAAACTACATTCAATTTTCTATAGATTCCATTCTTACGTATTTTACAAATAATATAGATAACTTATTCAAATTTTTACGTCAAGTTGCCTAACTCTGATTTTTTTTGAATTGTTTGCCACTTACATACCTATTTTTTTGATGATGATCCTGCACATACCCAAAAAGAGAATGATAAATAAACATGCAATGCCATAGACTTACCAAACCCTTGATGTGGAAATCTGAAGATGTATAATGAAGTGCTCCAATGGATGACTTGATTATGCTTAGAGTGCTTGAATGCTTGAGAATGATTAAGTTAATTGCTTGAGTGAATAGGTGTTAAAATGAGAGGAAAAACCCATATTTATACT
>VDFB02051890.1:84636-237059 GCA_007258455.2 Sequoia sempervirens | reverse complement strand
TATTAAGTTATGATTTATATTAGGTAACTAGGAGACCTAAATGGGTTTTGGTTTACACCTCCATTATGTTATTAGGAGGTCTATATAAAGAAGGTGAATATTATTGTAAGGTCATGCAGTAAATATGATATTATATTTGGAATCTCCTTCAGATATAACATAGAGTGGCTTCTTCTGTAAAGAGTATTGTACAATGATACCCTACCTTATGAGTTTATTCTATTTCTACATATATTGGATATTAGGGCATCTTAGCCCATACACACCTCTTTGTTGTGTAAAACATATCTTCTACATTCTCTTATTTCTATTATTATGTGTAGATCTTATCACTACTAAGGGAACTCAAATTGGGAACCAAGTTTCTACAAAAATTTCCACGCTTTTAGAGCTTGTTTAACTACTCAAACTATCAAGAGTGTCAAAAGGACAACTCCTAATAAAGATTTCTGCCATTACTCAAGCTTTTACCTACCCTTGAGAAGTTTCCAAAGCTCAAGATTCCACCCCTAAGCAGGTTGATGCCCTTCAAGAATGCATGAATGTGGTTCCCTGCTAGGTCACCTCTTCTCAAAGAGGTCTATGTGAGTAACTTCTTACCCTAGCAAATCTTCATGTGCTAGTGTTCTCCATGGGAAATAACAAAGCCTTATGGGATATGATTGTTGGCAATGACTTGTACAAAGCCTACTAAGAAGCTTATAATTCAAATTCCTTAGGTAATATGATTAATACGTTAGGCTAGAGATTCGAATGATACTTGTAATTGGTGGCCGATCACCTTTCCCAATGTGTCCTACATGCATATTGCCAAGGCTCTTGTTGTAATGACCCTAGGGTTTCTACCTTTGCCAAAATTCAAATTATTGATTTCAACTAGTGAAACATAGAAAAATATGGTTTATTTACCAAAATGTGGAATGATTGATAAAGGGGGTATGATGGACCTATTTCTCTAATTTCATTCAAGAACTGAGATCCACACAATGAAAGGACTATCAACCAAAAGGTGTGTCAAGTCAAAGTATGAATCTGCAAATTTCCCTTTGAATGCAAGGACAGGGGTCCTGATTAAACAGCACTTTGGAGAGAGATTAAAAATAGCAAACTAACTCCAAAATGCAATCTATAAAGTGCATCTAAAAGATTAAGCTCAATTCTGATGGAACCAGAAGTTAAAATGCAAATCTAAGAAAGGGAAAATGATGTGTACCAGTCACCAAAAGTGTTTTTTCAAAGCTAATTGAGGGGACCTGGCTAGGGCTCTATAAAAATGGTTTTTGGGTTCTCTTCTCCTATGTCTACACTCCCAGATCCCCGATTTTCACAGTTAGACAACCGGAAATAAATCTTGTAGGTGAGTTTCCATGAAATTGCAACAATGATAGCAACAAATGCAACTTTGACAACTTTGCAATTTTGCTCTTCAAAAGATCTT
The DNA here is from genome assembly GCA_007258455.2 of Sequoia sempervirens. Classification (NCBI taxonomy): domain Eukaryota; kingdom Viridiplantae; phylum Streptophyta; class Pinopsida; order Cupressales; family Cupressaceae; genus Sequoia; species Sequoia sempervirens. Next base: position 235,621 of record VDFB02051890.1, on the reverse strand, counting down.
CCACCTAAAATCTACAAACACAAATCAAGAGAGAAAAATGTTTTGTTGTTGGTGAATGGGGGTTTGCCTTGGTCAAACCCCATTTTGGTAATCAATCCATGTAATGAAACAATGAAACATAAAGGAATGATGAATGAAAAAGCCTATGTCACAACTCACCAAACCTTTGAGTAAACCTTGGAATGTGGATCTGCAACTAACATGAAATGGCTTCAATGGATGTGGATCTTGATCATGAAACTTGATTTGAAACAATGCCTTTGAATGCTTGAATGGATCTTGAACACTACATCAACATATTAGCTCAAATAACATGCATGATGCAAGAAGACTTTGACATGATAATAGGATCTTGATTGCTGCAATAATTCTTCAATAAATCTGTCCTTGAATGCCTTGAAAATGCTCTTGATAACGCTCACTTGAATGCTCTAGGTGCTCATGAAAATTTTCTATGATGAAACATAGTGAAATGACCTCTTATTTATACATATGTTAACATTAATTCCCAAAATTCAAATAACACAAGCCGACAATGATTTCAAATGTATATTCACATGTTGGCTTGTGTTATTTGAAATCATTGAAATACCGCCCAAAACATAATAAAAATTTAGGTCCTAGGTCACTTACCTAGGACACACATTGCTCAATGATAAATGTTATGGCATTAATGAATGTCGGGTTTTCCTCTTCGAAAATTGCAATTAATTAGGCTTGGATTTGAATTAAAGGGGCCAATTAAGGCAAATTAACATCACTTAATTAATAAAGCCCTAGATAAGTGTGAAAGTGTAAAGATACACTTTACAACACCATGAACAAGGCACAATTAAATCCATTTTAATTAATAGGGCCCTACACTTAATGTGAATATGTAAAATACATATTACAACACTAAAGTAAGGCATAATTAAGTTTATTTTATTTAATATTAATTCCCAAATTAAGTGTGAAAAAGAGATATTTTTTCCTACACTACAAGTAGTAACTGGAAAAACTAATACAACAACAAAAAAATTTAACTCAGACGTATCCCTGCGACCCAGCCCAACACCCAACCTGCCTTACCTTGGTCTTATTGCCAAGTTGGGGACAAGAAGGCGAGAGTTGAGGTGAGACTAGTCCTCTAAGGATGAATGTAGTAGCTCGTAAGCCACACTCATTGGGTGAACCCGAAACATGGAGTCAAACCCAAGACCACTGAGAAGCATACCCAAGACTTAGGCCAACTACACTACCGTGTTGGCTCCTAATACAACAACAATTGTAATCATAGATGAACGCATAGGAAATTATAATATCAAAGATCAACTAAAATTCGATTTCTGGGGCAAACTGGAGAATAATTTTGATTCATATCTTACAAATAATTGGCATGTTTTGAACAATGAAACTCAAAAACACTTTATTTTCGCAAACCCTTGCCTTTTTGAACTAGGAGAATTGATTACAGAACCAATTCGATAGTAGAGGTGAATGGTTGGGTTGTAATGTACCTCCACCTAAATTGCTAGTAATTAAGTTCCTTCCCAAATCGCTTGGTGGGCTCAGATTTGCGATGAGATTTTTGTTGGGTATTTACAAGTGAGGGTTTTGTCATTTGTGGCGTTCAACACATTGAGGACCAGCTATCCAAATGAATGGAACTTCAAGAAGACCTAGGATCTTCTCACACTATCTCCTCAATTATCCTGAGGTGTGGAACCCTCAAATAACCTCTAATACACTTGCAATGTTACTTTCCCCACTACATCTAGATCTGATGCTCAGTTTGTTTCTTGATGCCCTAGAATTAGTATAAATTGATTTGTTAGGCTCCTATGCTGCCAACAATGGACTAAAGATTGGTGCCAACTATTGAAGGATAATTCCTAAATTGTTTGTTACCTAGGAAGTGTTGGGAGTGTGATCAGTATTTAAAAATGACAATTGGAATTGTGCGATAAAAAATAAAGCAAATAAAAAACTAAACCAATGAGGTAGGGTTTTTGTGCTGACCTCGAGGCACCTTGGACACGGCTTTTGTCCTTGCTAGGGCTATAAATCAGCAATGAGCAGAAATAATTTGTTGTTCCAAAAAGATGATCTAAAATGTTCCTCTAAACTGACCTTTATACCTATTTGTGGATGCTAGAAAGGAATAGGTCGACCCACATATTTTATTCTTATTATTTAAAATTTAGATCGAGTAGAACTACAAATACAAGTTTTATTATTATTATTTTATTTTATTTTTTGGTAACCCAGGGGTGTCCCCACGACTCAACCCAGCGTGTTCCCTTTACCAGGCAAGCTAAGGCGAAACTAGTCCCCTGGGGATGCACACAATTGCCCGCAAACCACGTGCATCGGGTAAGCTTGAGCCTCGGAGTCAAACCCGAAACCTGTGGGGAGCAAACCCACAACCCAAGCCAACTCTGCTACCTGTGTGGGCTAAATACAAGTTTTATTATTATTAGAATAATTAATATTATTATTAATTTATTATAATATTACTTGAAGTGTAGGAAATTGTATACCTATGCATTCCAAAGCCTTATTTATCATGTTTTCCAAAAGGGAAACTAACATTTAATTAATGCAATTAATAATTAAATCACATTGGAGAATGAGTGTCCTGGAATTTTAGGCCAAGACCCATTCGCCCATGGGAAAATGGGTTCTCCTTAAGTGCCATGACCCATTTTCAAATATGTTTTTGGCAGTATTTTCATGATTCATATTTCATATGCAATTGTTGGCTTTTGGAATCTAATTTTCAAAAAGTTAGATAAACACCTATAAATACAGTTCTTTTATCAATTCAGATCTAAGCAACATAATCTAGCATTAAAGCAAATTTCATATGAGCAAATATTATTGTCAAGAGCACTCAGGAGCAGATTTTTCAATCATTTGTTGCAGCAAATCAAGATCCTAATCATCATGTCAAAGTTCATGTGCATTCATGCCATCTTGTCAAGGCTACTATGCATCCTTGATCCTAAAGGATCCAAGCATTTTCAAGTGTCCAATCAATCAAGCAAAGCAAGATCAGCCCTTGGAGTGATGTGTCTGACTTCTATCCTCTAAGGACAGCCATTAAAGGTTTGGTGAGTTGTAAGCAAGTATTGTTTCATTCACCATTTCCTTCCATTGTCATTATTTGTTTATCAAGGTTTAATTACCAAACTTGGGGTTTGACCAAGGCAAACCCCCAAACAAACAAAACAAATTCTTCCTCTTTGTGTATATGCAGATTACAAGTTGAAGAAGGATTGAAGATCTTGAAGAGAAATTTTACATTGTTGCATTTGTTGCATTCATTGTTGTCAAATCACGGAAACTCCAGTGCAGAATTTATTTATGGCTTTCCGACAATGAAACCTATACAAAACAGCATCTCAAATCTTACTTCAAAGGACAACAAAAAGTATTTTTGGAAGCCCTAACCAGGACCCATTCGCCCCTGGGCAAACCTGTCCTTCAACAATGCTCAAAATCAACTTTTTATGCCAAGTACATGTGTCCAGACCCTTCTCAGATATGCCTGCAAATTGTCAATTTGATTTTTGTATCTTCGGAATCTTGCATTTTATCATCTAGGTCTTATTGTGCATTTATTTTGGACATTGCAAATCATTTAATTAGGTTTCAGATCTGCCCTATTGTCTTAAAGGACTGAGATCCAGGTCTAATTGACTCACAATTGAGGTTGAATGTCAATCATTACACCTTGTGATCTCTTTCCTAATGAAATGTCCATAGGAGAAAGAGAGTATACTCAAGACTCACTTTGGATCCCATTGTGGAATTAAAAGGGCATCTTGTTGGGACACCCTCTCCTTTTCCCCCACATTTCATTACTATACTATTATTTTAGTGTTTTAATTAAAATTATTGACTTATACCTCCTCAACAAAGAGGACATGACGCTCTCAATCTACGCCATCTCCTCATGATTATTCGACTAAAGCAAACTAGTTTCATCAAACCCAAGAATATTATTGATAACATCATTGTTGTGTGGAAAGGAATGGAATGGGCTAGACATTCTTAGTAGCAAGCCATCTTTGTCAAAATTGACTTTGCACAAGCTTACAACCACATTGAATGACCTTTTATCCTTGCTATGCTATAGGCTTTAGGTTTTGGTTCCAAACTCTTGCACTTTGTTGAAATGTTTTTTGTTGATACTAATGTCAACATCACTATCAATGGACATCAATCCTATCGTTTGGGGCTTTCTACTCCATGACAACGATGCCCTCTTGTTCCTACATTTTACATTCTAGCTACATTAAGGATTTGGTTACATCTTAGCCTGTGTTGTTTCATAGAATTTAGTTAAAGGAATCACAATTCCTAATGGTCATTTTGCTAATGACTCTTTTTTCTTAGAGTTCTAGAAGATGAAGATAATGTCAAATAGATTCTTTAGTGTCTACATACTTTTTGTTTAGCCTCTAGTTCAAGCTCTCAATGGCAGAAAACTCAAATGCTACAAGTTGTCTTTTTGTCTAAACCTAATTGACTCACTTCTTTTCGCTAGAAATGGATAGATCATGGAGAGAGATTTTTTTATTCCTAGGTATCCCTTTTGCCTTCCAAGCTTCTTCCTCCTTGTGGTAGGCAATCATTACCTGTGTGGAATAAAAGTTGGCCCATTAAATCACTACGCCACCATCCATTGTGGGAAAATTTTAGGTCTATTCTAAACTTCTTGCTACTACCCATGTCTACTATTCATCCTATTTGGTGTCTTCCAAAGCTTATTATAAAATGGTTGAAAAATAATAAGAGATTTCTTATGAACTTTAGAACAGGAAAACAGTTTAACAAAGTTGATTATGAGTTTTGTTGTTTCCCTCATGACTCTAGTGGGCTTGGGCTTACTGAAATTCATCACCAAGGTACAACCCTATGTGTCAAATGGATTATTAGAGCTCTTGAGGGAAAAGAAGACTAGAAAATTTTGTAAAGACACTAGATTTTAATTGATGTGCCTAATAGTTGTAAAGCCTGGAGAGATCTCAACTTTCCTTCTTTTCTAATTACAAAAGAACCTATGTAGATCCAAGGCACATTTTTATGAAAAAGCATATGTAAATCCTACGAAGCTATCAATTCTTAGATCAAATGGTAATGAAATGATTTCCACAATGGTTATTTATCAATCAACAATCCATTTGGTATTCTTTTGTAATCACTTGCCAAGATAGACCTCTTGCTAAGTTTTCTAGGATCCATAGTTTGAAATTCTATAACAAAGGCATTAAGACTTCCAAATCTTTTCTCAAGGACCATCAAAATTCTAATTTCTTGGCCTGATGCCAACTTTAAGTACAAACTCACCAAACAAGATTATGAATCCTTCCATATTGTTGTTGATTCAATTCCTACAAAGATGCTACATAGAGTTAGAGTGAGAATTTTAAAACTTGGTGGAAGGATTGGAAATGGTACCTAAATACACCATTTCACAACTACAAACCTTGCAAAGGATATGACTAGTTTTCTCCATCTTTGCATATGGAGCAAATGCTTGCTGAGCAAAAATGGGCTTGTAATGAAACAACTTACACAGTAGAAGAATGTAATAAGAAAAAATTCGATAGATACTTGACAAGAATATGCCACTTCAAGGGGGCAACCTCCTAATCTACTTCAATGGGGATACCCCCAATAGTCTTCAATAAGAACACAATACTCAATAGAATGATAATAAACTAGCCACTGGCTCATATATTTTTAATATGCCTTGGATGTCACTTAGACCAACTCAGATTTCCTAAATATAACACCTAGGATGACTTAATTATCTAAATAAATATATAATAATGACCATATAAATTAATTAAGAGTTAAGGTAGCACAAACCAACTACTCATAGCCCTATGCACACTAGGATAAAGCGTGTAACGTATCTTACTCTATTCAAAGAAGCATTGTCCTTGATGTTAATTAGCAGTGGAGGCTTTTGAATAAAATCTTTGTCTTCCCATATGTCAACTTCAACAAGAAAAAACTTCCATTTAATGAAGTACTCTACAAAGATCCCCCTGATGGAAATTGTCATTGATGTCAAACTAAGAATATAGAAGATTTATCATATGCTTTTGAGAATACAATATATCATTCAAGAAGTGGAATGCAGATAGAAAACATTTAAGCCTTTAAAAGATATCAATATAATGTTAGAGCAGACATTATGAAGAATTCATGAGCAGGAATTTTAAGGAGTATCAACAGCTATACAAAAAAAGAAAAGGAAGAATAAGGTTTGAGAAAAATCATGAACAGCATGACAGCAAACAGCAAACTAATCTGAAGATTGTTTGAGCAAGCATGACAGATTGCTAGTACAGATTGAAGAGATCAATTTAAATCTGAAGGTAAGATAAATCATTGCTAAACAAATATAGCATATAAGACAAATAAAAATATAAATAAATAAATAAATAACACACAAGTCAAAAAGAAACAAAATAAGAAAATAACAAATTAAGAAAAGGACAAAAAACTAATAAGACAAATTTAAAAAGTTACAAAGGTGCAATCGTAAAATAAAAAGAAGTGATGCGATTTATCATTGAAGAGTTTTGATTTATTTCTTGAAAAGATGCGCTTCATCCTTAAGACAGATTTATTAATTAAAAAGAGACAATGCAACACCTCATTTAATGCTTCAAAAAGGTGTGAGATTATTTTTAAGAATTATTAACATTACAATTCAAAAGAAGTCTAAAAAGGGTGTGGTTTGTATAAAGACAAATCAAAATCTGAAGTGGTTCAATTAAGGCAGAAATAAACAAAATTCAGTTTAATTTTTATGAAGAGGCACAATGCATAAAATTTGAAAGGATGCAAGTTTAAAAGATGTATCTTTTATCAAAGGTTGCTAAGTTGGGCAACATATATAATCAGCATTCAAGTCAGATTTAGAAGTGTGTGTAGAGTTTTAAAGTGTAATTGCAGAAGTATCTCTTGTGTGAGTTCAAAAGAAGAACATATATCACAAAGGAGAGATAGATTGATGCATGAAGCAGATCTAGTGAAAGATCTTATCTACATTTGAAGTTTTTCAGTCAAGAGAGAGTCAAGGTTGGTGCCTTGCAAGGAGGAGTTGCTGCTCCTTGTAGGTTGGTGCCTACATATTTGAGTAAGAGGTTGGTGCCTCTAGTAGGTTGAAGCCTACACCATTGTAAATCCTTTTTAATATAAAGTACACGATTTCTGTCCCGTGGTTTTCACCCTCAAGGGTTTCCACGTAAAATACTGGTATCAACTTGTTCATACAGTTATTTTCTTGCATAGTTGATATTGTTTAGAGTTTGAAGTTGATAAAAGTAGAGAGGGTAGAAAAGTTCATTAATATACTGATTCACCCCTCTCCCCTCCCCGCCCTCTCCCCCACCGTCTCAGTGTATTTGTGTGCTCATCACCCCCATATTCACTCAATCAATAATTCCCCCTATACAATATGATCTAGACATTTAATATTTAGTACAAGTACAAATTGTAAAATTACCACTAGCAAATATCACCAAATGGACTTGATCTCAATGCTTTACAAATATCAAAAAGGGACTCAAAACTGAAAATACAAATTAGGGGTAAAATCAGAATGAACCAATAGCACCACTGCATAAAGCTTGAAATATTATATAATTTCAAAGCACCCTAAAAGGAGCTCATTTGAGCCTAAACAAGGCCCCAAAATGCCCAAAATCGAAACTATGCAACAACACTAGTTAACATCTACAACTTTAAGAAATTATCTGCATCAAAATCATAAAGTACTTGCAACGCTGCAAAGTACATGAAAAATAGCCCAAATAAAAAAAATGCACTAAAAAAGGTCATATGCCCAACATATTGGCCTCTAATATAAAATGCAAAAGGCAAAACTCCAATGGTGAGGGGGTAGGAGTTGGTGGTAGAAAGTGTTGACGTCACCTTGACGCGATGCTAACATCAACATATGCCAAGCAATGGGATATGCTCCCTGGATGGAGTATAAATCCCTGAGCACAAAACCACCTAAAGAGTATAAAACCATCATCATACATGTCAAAACCGTTATCTTTGTTGGGTCTCAAAATCATTGCTCCACTTCCTAGAGCAAAATCTCACTCACAAGACCAGGATTGTCATCATGCAAGTGAAATCAGCTCATCAACAGACTGTGGAGGAATAATGGCCAACTCTACAAGAGTGGTTTAGATCTCATACACTTCGATCTCAACTTTGACTTGGGAGGGTATTCCTGGGAGTATACCTAATAGGTATTGGAATCACATAAAATGATCAATGAAAAGACAAGAATAACCAAACCTAACTTGATGTCTCAGCCCCAAAAAGTGTCACTAGACTAAGAACAACTAGCTGCATATAACCCCTAGATAACTGATAACCATATGCAATCAAAACCCCCATGAGATAGTTTCATTTGAATAAGTCTCTTGAAGATAAATTCTTGGTTATAATATTAGGTCATGAATGCACAAAAACTACTCCTACTCCTATATTATTGGTTGTGTTTGATTTAATGGATTTGAGATTGGCATATAGTTCTAGATTGGTGCCTATCTATTGGGCAACACAATCACAGCACTGAGTAAAGAACAAACGAGAAAAGAAGAACATGAGGCTATGCATTTGCATACATCAATGGATATAAAACCTTGCAGTAGAACATACTTAGTAATCCAGACACAACTGAGAAAAATCATTCCAAGCCTTGCAATGTCTTTGAAATGTTGTCACATTCATCTAACTCAAAGTTACATTCATACCAATAAATGCAGTAAGGGAAAATCTTTAGCTGCGACTAAGAAATTCTCCTAAATACATACAAAGTGTCATGGAGACATTTTGCAACAAAATCTCATTACAATACTTACTAATCTTTTTCTATTCCACGAGTCTATAATCTCTCAATAAACTGGACTATGGCGTTAATGGATGCCCTGTAACTTCCTTGGAGTCTGGAGATCAAAATGGACAACAAAGGACAGATTGCACCCAAAATGGACGCTACAAATCAAAAGATGTGCTTTGCAATTACTTCTGGTAGCTAGGAGACATGGTGCAATGAATACTGGTAGGTGGAGAAGGAAGAAATAAGTCACATTGCCTTTTTCACACCAAATCATCAATTGCAGGAATTTGAGCCCCATTTTGGATATAAGAACCTGCCATTAATGGAAAATTGGCAATCATCTGGATGTGGGAAACTCGTCTCCATCGAGACATATCCAAATACCACCGCAAACTCCACAAGGTCTAGATGACCCCCAAACACCCGTAACAACCCTCTCATGGAAAAAACAACCACCATCAGGATCGGCAAAAAAATCATATGTAAGTGCACCTCACCCTTTGGATAGATGGAAAGTTCAGATCGAATCACCCGCAAACCAAACTCTTGCCTTAAAGGTCTTCATCAATTTCATGTGGGTCGAAAGGCTCCATCAAGTCGTTGTAGACAATCAGCTTCCAAGTAAAACAGTCAAAAAAACCAAACACATTCGCCAAGTAAGCAATATATCCAATTCGGATAGGAATTCTTGCAAGTGACATCAACAAGGGGTGACATCAACATGATGTCTACAAAGAGGGATGAGATGGATTGAGAGGCTTTGGAAATGGTGATGTAAGTAGGATGGGATGACATCATCATCAAAGTGTGGATGTGGAAAAGTGAAGGGGAACAGCTTTGCAGAAAAGGTCATTTGAACTAGATGAAAAAATTTGAATCAGTATTTCAGACTTTTAAAAAACTTTAAACCATAGTCCCGGGACTTGCCCAGACGCGGCGAGTCGCGCTCCGCGCGACCCTAGCCGTGTCCTGGGGGCGCGTCCAGGCCGGACGCACTAGACGCGCAACGTCTAGGCGAGTCCCGACCCCTGGACGCGGCCGGCGCAGCAAAGGCCAAAAAGGCCCCAAAAAAATAGAAACTCAAGTCTTTTTATATTTATTTTTTTACTTATATTTTCTATTTCGCCCTAAAAGCAACCTCATTTCATTCATTTGGCAAAATAGGAGGAGAAGAGAGAGTTGTGAAGAAAAATAGGAGGAGAAGAGAGGGCAACCAGCAAGTTGTTGAAGACAAATCCAGGGTCATATATCATTTGGGGAGCTTCATACCAACAAGGAGGTGCATTGAGAGCTCATTACCAGTGATTGGGAGGAGTTTGCATTGCATTCCAAGCCAAATCTAAGAGGTAATTGATTTTTTTGTGTTTTTTTAACAAATAATTCATTGTAATTTGTAAAATCATTGTTTTTTTGAGTTTGCATATATTTTTTACAAACCCTACTTGCAACTTAAATAATTTTAGAAACCCTACTTGTTATTGCAGCCACATTCATTTGCAAATCAAACTATATTATTATTTTCACAATGTCTCAAACCCCAATCAAAAAAGACCCTGCTTGGAAACATGTTGAAATCTCCCGGAATGAAAAGGAGGCGTTTCTTTATAAAACAATATATCATGGGCATAAATAGATTAAAATACCATATTGCACGCATACCAGCCATGATGCAATGGGTTGCCCTAGAGCACCTCCTGAGGTTGTTCGTGAAGTCAGTGAATTAGAAACTTTTGAAATGCAAAAAGAAATGAAAAAGCGAAGCGGGAGTTGGTGAGTGTTGGAGTTGAAGAGGACTTGGTGTTGTTGGAGAGCTTGTGCCTCCATAGTCCTAGTGCTGGTGCTTTTGTTTTTACATCAGCTATGCATATGCGTACTCCTAGTGCTGGTGGGCGGCTACTGCTAGTGGTAGTGGCAGTGATTGTGTCCTAGAGTTCGTAAATCAGGTTTCATATTTTTTGCGCCTCACGGTTCCCAAGCGCTTGAGAGCATGGGTTGGAACAAGGATGCACATGATGCAGCAAAAAAGACAATTGCAGACTTTTGGTACTACTGCACCATTCCCTTCCATGTAGCTAGGTAATTTTTTTCGTTTAATTGTTTTAAAATTTATATTTAAATTTTAGAATCTAGATGTATCTCATTATCGAATTCAAATTTAAAGTTAAAAACTTAAACTTTTTCATTTTACAATACTTATGTAACTTATAAATTTATTTATGACATGGTATAGGTCACCTTTCTGGCAAAACATGATTGATGCCATAACCATATGTGGGGCGGGGTTCAAAGCCCCTAGTGAAAATGAATTAAAGGGCCCACTTTTGACTCAAAAGGTGGCAGATGTGAAAGCACAATTAGAGGAGCAGCGCAAGCAGTGGAGGATGATTGGTTGCACCATCATGACTGATGGTTGGACCGATAGGAGAAATAGGACGCTGCTTAATTTCCTAGATTCCTCCGGAGGTAATTGTACTTCCCTCAATGCATTGAAATTTGAATTTGATTTAGTGATTAATAATTTAATATGGCTGATTTATGTTTTTTAATTTATTGAATAATTGGTTTTACTTATTTTTTCAGGTGACACTGTCTTCATGAAGTCCATTGATGCTTCTGCCCAATTCAAAAATGCCACATACCTATGTGAGGCTATAGAGGAGGTGATAACTGATGTGGGGGAAGAGAATGTAGTGCTAGTGGTGACAGATAATGCAGCAAATTATGTTGTTGTTGGTAGATTATTGATGGAGAGGCACCCTACTATATTTTGGACTCCATGTGCCGCCCATTGCATTGACCTCATGTTGGAGGATCTTGGCAAGCTCCCATGGATCAAAACATGTGTGGAAGCAGCAAAAAACATATGCAAATTTGTATACAACCACACATGGGTGCTTAACCTTATGAGGCAATACACGGGGTTGAGGGAGTTGTCTCGTCCTGGCATCACCAGGTTTGCAACAAATTTTATCACGATGCAATCCTTGATTCGGTCAAGGCCTTACACATGTTTACTAGTGAGGAGTGGTCTTCCTCATCCTTTTCTACAAGCACTGCAGGGATTGTTGTGGCTGATTGCATTTTTGATGAGCAAGGGTTTTGGGCACCAATGGACAAGATTGTGAAGGTAAAATTTAATTATTTATTATGTTTAAATTTTTAATCATATCTTACTTTTATTTGTTTATTTTCGTTCACACTTATTTGTGAAACATGTTTGCACTTTGCAGTTTATTGAGCCCTTGCTAGTGCTCCTACGAGTTGCAGATGGGGAGAAGCCCCCAATGGGCTACATATATGAGGGCATGGATAGGGCCAAAGAGGCCATTAGATGAGTCTATGGTGGAGTTGAGGAGAAGTATCGTCCCATTTGGGATATCATTGATAGGAGATGGCAAAACCAACTTCATAGGCCCATCCATGCAGCCGCATGTTTCCTAAATCTGGCCTTCCACTTCCGCCGTGATCTTCGTGCAGATAGAGAAATTCTTAGTGGGCTCTACACGACGATAGAGCGGATGTTGCCCGCTATTACTACACAGGTGGTGCAGGAGATAGATGCCTTCACTAAGGCACAAGGAGACTTCTTTGCACGTCAAATGTGCAAAGATAATAGGACAACATTACTGCCAGGTAAAAATATATTTAAGGGCATAATTTTCATCTTTTTATATTATAATTTATTGTTAAATGTTGAACTTGAACTTGATACTTGAAATGAGATTGATTTTGTTTCTTTTTCTCATCTCAGATAGGTGGTGGCATATGTTTGGTTCTGATACACCGATCTTGCAAAATATTGCCATTCGTATATTGAGCCAGCCATGCAGTTCATCTGGTTGTGAGCGCAATTAGAGTATGTTTGAGCACATACACTCCAAGAAGCACAATAGATTGACAGTGGAGAGGATGAATGACTTGGTATATGTTCATTACAACCTTCGGCTCAAATACAAGAAGTTTTTTGACCACAACAAAACCCCGATCAATCTAGAGGAGGTTGATCCACAGTCTGAGTGGATCACTGAGGCTACAGATGCAGTCTTTAGTGACGAGGACCTTGATTGGGTGGACCAGGCGAAGAGAGAGGCCGAGATTGTAACCATGGCTGAGGAGGAGGCTACAGCATGAGGAGACATAGCTGCTGTCGGTGAGAGTGGCATGGAGAGTCAGACACAGGCAGAGACTATGGCTGCAGCTACAACATCATCCAGGACCCTTAGACGCCTTCGTAGGAAGGATGCTGGCTCCACTATGCCATAGGGCATAGAGTCATTGACTTATAGCTATTGTTTTACTTTTGATATTTCATATTTGTATGGAACATTTGATGTCATGGATTTCATATTCCATGAGTTTTGTATACATTTGACTAATTTTATATATCTAAGTATGCTATTTCCTTCAGCAGCCCAACTACAATTTGTGTACTTTATACTTATGTAATCGTTGTATACTTGTGCATGTGATCAAATTTGATTTTATTTGTGTTGTATTCAATAAAGCGTGCTTGAAACAAGTTTTAAATCTTTAAAAATCTCTAAATTTCTAGGGTTTTTTCAACTTTTTTTCATATTGCCGCGTCTGCGCTGCGTCCGAGTCCCGAGTCGCCGAGTCGCCCTCACAGAGTCCGAGCCGCGTCCGAGTCTCGTTACTATGCTTTAAACCATACAAACCATTAAATCAGAATCACCACATTTAGAGCAACATAAACACCATGAAAAAGTTGAACACTACAATTACGTGGAAAACCCTTTCGGGTAGAAAACCACAGCAAAATATTGCTTTTATTTCATCAAAGGGCACCAACCCTGATTACATTTAGTAAGCACCAACCCACCAAGAGCACTAACTCTCCTTTGAAGCACCAACTCCAGACTTCGAATACAAATTTGCAAAACACTGATTTCAAGCACTGCCTTCACATGAACTGTGAGGCTCATAGTCACATACACGCTGTCCAAATCGATTTCTGATTCACAACACGAATACACATCACTTATTACAACTCCAATATGCTCATAAATCTTCACACGCTGAACTCAAAAAGAACATTCACCAATCCCTAATCTGCTCAACAAGAATACCAAGCTGCACCTCTTCATTCAATTCAAAACACAATAGGAAAATACAGATACTCAAAAAACTTCACCAGACTGAGACTTATGCAATAAAAAGCTCTCCACACATCTTTAGTCTTCACACAGGATCCCAAAACAAAACACAAACTACAGCAATGGCATCTCAAGGATGCTCATACCAAATGTAAATGATAGCATTCCCAGGAAAGCTCATAATCTCCTCACACAAATAAAATATTCAGGCCTGAGCCAAGAAGGATAGCTACAGCACACCCGACTTCATTATATTCGAAACAAGCCAACTCTACTGTTTGATTCGTATAGCTTCATAATCTTTTTTCAAAAATAAAAGTCCGTTCAAGAAAACATGTAGCTCATTACCGAATTCCTTTTGAAGACACTACACTATAATTGATATTCTGAAAAGATAAGATGACAGCACACCCCACACGATACCCAGAAAAGACAATTATTACACTGACACAAAAACGACATTCCTCAAAGAGTCGACTCATTCAAGAATAGTGTATTTAGTAATTAATTGAACCGTTTAAAAATCTTTGCGGCACCATACTAAGCCGTCTCACAACTTAAATTAGAAAACCAAAGGGAAAAATAAAAGACCAATGGATAAAATAGTGCCTCAATGATTCTATTGACACTTGCCCACAAAAAGAATATTCTTTGCCGAATAATTCGTATGGTCAAGGAGGCAAAATTTCTTTGAAGACTCAAGGGAAAAGTATCCAATTTTGACAAAATGATTGTCAAAATATAGATTCCTAAGCCTTCTAAATGTAATTGCAAGGTCAAATTTGACCCAAAATGCTCTAAAGGATTAGTTACTTGCTAGATCTAGCATGCACTTCCCAACTTCAAACCCTTATAGATTTAGCATGCACCTCCCAACTTCAAACCCTTATAGATCTAGCCTACACCTCCCAACTTCAAACCCTTATAGATCTAGCCTCTTCTATCTAATCTAGATGCAACAAAAGGAAAAATTGACTTTCTGAAATGTAGTGGACTCAATGGTGTGCTCAAATTTGCCCCATCAAGCTCCAAAAATGCACTTACACTACAAGGTCACAAAAAGGAACTCCCAATTCTATCATTTTTTCTAGTTCTCTAGGTCATCATTTGATGCAAAAGAAAAGCATACTTGACTTTTCAAGGGCAATCAAGATTTTCAACCTAGATCTCTCAAAATACTAACGAGAAACAACCCACAAGTTCTAATAGCATGTAAGATTTGATATAGAATGCTCTAATACCAAGTAAGATTTGGCTATGGAGATAGCCACCCAAGACCAAGGATATTCAATGAAAGCACAAGAGAAACCCAAAATAAGAATGAATTGATGATTTGAATGAATGAACATCACCTTGTATATATACAAAACTAGGTGACTCTTCATCTAGGTCAGCCTCTTTTGAGAAATAAAAAAAAATATAAATATCATTTGTAATCAAGGTCGACTTGCCTTGGTAATTATTTATTAATTTAAATTGAGAGGAAAATATCTCCCGCTGCTATAAACATCAACACTCCCTCTTAGCTAGGGAGGTATTTTTCCAGTAATCCTCGTCATGGAGTCGACATGACGTCCACAATGGCTACACCCAATTGTGGAAAACTGCATCTCAATCTCAGAGATGTACAAGAGTTCATCACGAAGTCTCTCAACGTGATGTTGTCATGGAGTCTCTCAACATGACATCCACCATGGCTACTCCCATGTGTGGAAAGAAACATGTGCACAAGTGTCCATCACGGAGTCTCTCAACGTGATGTCGTCATGGAGTCTCTCAACATGACATCCACCATGGCTACTCCCATGTGTGGAAAAACACAAGTACAAAGGGTTCATCACAGAGTCTCTCAACATGATGTCATCATGGAGTCTCTCAACATGACGTCCACCATGGCTACTCCCATGTGTGGAAAGAACCACATCTCCATCTCAGAGATGTACGAGGGCTTTCACCTCATATTTCTTCGTCTCAGAGAAATATGCATTATAGCAAGGCTCACTGATGCTGAGTCTCCCTCTCGGCCAGGGTCACATTCTCCACTACTCCAAGCTTGTCCCAGAAATGTGCAAACTTCACTTTGGATAGAAGCTTGGTGAGAATATCAGCCATCTGATCATCAGTGCAAATGTACTTGAGTTGAATTGCTTTCCTTAGCACCATATCTCTGATGTAATGATATTTGATCTCCACATGCTTTGTCCTATCATGAAACACTGGATCTATTGAGAGTTTCACATAGCTTTGATTGTCACAATGAATCATAGTCGGCTCCAATGTTTGCCCAAACAGTCCTACAAAGAGCTTTTGAAGCCACACTACTTCTCGAGCCGCTACACATGCTGCAATATATTCAACCTCTGCAGTACTTAGTGCCATAGAAGTCTACTTCCTGCTACACCAAGAAATCCTGGCAGACCCCAAACTGAAGCAACATCCAGAGGTGCTCTTCCTATCAGTTACACTCCCGACCCAATCAGAATCAAAATAGCCTAGTAACTTTAGATCTTCATAGGAAGTATATCTCAAACCATATCCCACGGTGCCACGCAAGTATCTCAAGATATGCTTTGCTTCAACTAGATGTATTTGTCTTGGCTCACACATGAATTGGCTGAGAGCACTCACCACATAACAAATGTCTGGTCTAGTATTGACTAGATACATCAATGATCCAATCAACTGTCTATACATGGTGAGATCTACCAAATCTGAACCAGCTACAGAGTCACTCAACTTCTTCAAATTTGTCTCCATAGGTGTAGACATCAACTTGTAATCCATCATCCCAAATCTCTTCAAGATATCTATAGTGTATTTCCCTTGACTTAGAATAATCTCATTAGGTCTTTCCCACACTTCCAGTCCCAAGAAGTAATGCATAAGACCAAGATCCTTCATCTCAAACTCGGAGGCTAACTCTTTCTTGCATTTGAAAATGAGATACTCTGCTCCAATGAGAAATAAATCATCAACATAAAGAACCAATATTAAAGCCTCACCATCAACTACCTTGAAGTAAAGATTGGAATCTGCATCATTCTTAGAGAATCCCAAGCTCATCAAATCTCAAGCAATCCTTTCATACCATGCACGAGGTGCTTACTTAAGGTCATACAATGCCTTCTTCAATCTGCATACATGAGACTCCTTCCCATGAACCACAAAACCATCTAGCTGTTCAATGTACACTTCTTCAATCACACCACTAAGAAATGCAATCTTTACGTCCATTTGATGTAACTTCCAGCCTTTAGCAGATGCAATAGCAATAATTGTCCTAATAGAAGTGTATCGAGCAATAGGAGCAAATGTCTCCTCATAATCTATTCCCTCCTTCTGAGAGAATCCTCTTGCCACAAATCTTGCCTTGTGCTTCTCAATGCTACCATCAGTTGCATGCTTGATTTTGTAGAGCCACTTGGAAGACACAACTGATTTCCCTTTAGGTCTCGGAACAACATCCCATGCATCATTCTTGATAATAGACTGATATTCTTCTATCATTGCATCTCTCCATACTTGTTGGTTGGATGCTTCCTCAAAACTGGAAGGCTCAGAATCAATGATGTGACTCATCAAAGCCACATAGCCTGGAAACTTTTGCGGTCTCTTGCTTTCCCTAAAGGTGCCTCGAGGAGTTGCATACTTTTCTGCCTCTTGCATAGTTTGTCGAGCCCATAGAGGTCTCTTCCAACCTACAGCAATGTCTATCAGCCCATCAGTTGGTTCTATGGGATCAACTAGATCAATAGTCTCGACTGGTTAATTGGACTCCCTCTGAATCTCAGGAGCATGATCAGGAGAAATGTCCATATCCTGAGGAGTCTCCTGCTCTTCATTGTCTATCTCCACGTAACACCCTTTAGATCTTTTGAAGGCTACTTCCTCTTCGAAGGAGACATCCCTGCTGATCTCACTTTGTTTCTACCATGGAATGTAGACTTTGTAGACCTTAGAAGACTCACTGTATCCCACTGTATAAAAGCCATAGTTGCCGCGAGACTGGTACTGGTACTGGTACGGGAGACTGGTACCGGTACTGGTACGGCGTTTTTTTGAAAATAGGAGACGGGGGTACTTGGAGACGGCATTTTTTTTTAATATAAAAATTAATAATATATAGAAAATCTGAATTAATAAAATTATACTGCGATACTAAATTAATAAAATTATAATTATAAATCTAAAATTTTAAAAACTATTAAACAAATTAAAATTAAAAATAGCAAACAATAATAATATAGAAAATCCTAATTAATAAAATTATATTGTAATACTAAATTAATAAAATTATAAATATAAAATTTTAACCTATTAAACAAATTAAAATAATAACCAATAAATATAAATTTTAAAATGCTTGGCGTAGAGATGCAAATCACGATTTTCAGGAGTCTAGCGTCTAGTAGTGGCGGCTCCAACAGGCAACAAGAAATTGCAGGCTCTGAGCAAGAAGTTCCGGCTCCTCCCTCACAAAAATCGCAACGGCTGAGCTCCTCCCTCACAAAAATCGCAACAGCTGAGTATGCGCGAGCGTTGAGTATGGATAAAAAATAAAATCGCGATGAAGGGAATTTTTAACTTTTAACCAAAGTTTTACACCTGAGTTTTTAATGTTTTTCATGCTAAATAGAAATCGCGACTTTGACTACCGCGATAGTGTAAAATTTAATTTTTATTGTTAAAAAAATTATGTTTTTTTGACGAGAGACGCCATTTTGGGAGCGGGAGACTGCAGGAGACGCCAGGAAACTTTTACAAAGTCTCCACTCGCTTGGAAACGTTTCAGGAGACGGTACCAATCTCGGATTTGCGCACCAGTCTCCGAGACGCGTTCCTGGGGTCAGGAGACGCGTCTCCCGGCTACCATGATAAAAGCGAATTTGCACCCCATGTGCAAATCCCCTTTTTGCCTTTACCCACCTTAGAAAACCATGTTTGGAGGCTTAATTCCACCCAAGCCCACTGCTTGCATCACACTTGGCGCCTGTTTTAAGCGTCGGTGGGGGCGTTTCTGTCGGAGACGCCCGCGCGGTGCGCAGACGTTTCTTACGTCCCTGATAGATTCTCGCATCTAGAGCTTGCAGAGGCGTTACACTTCCCATTAGGGGTTGATTTGTAATGCCCTCCTCAATCGACCGACCCAAATATGGCCGTTTCTCTTCATCTCTCCTTCAAATTCACTCCTTCCATATGCATTTGGATCTTCTACCATCTTCTACCATCTTCTACCAACTTCTACACCTCTCCCCTCTCCCTTTACACATCTCTCTAAGAACTTCTTCACTCCATTCACAAGCTCTAAGGAGCTTCTTCACCCTCTCTTAGCTCTCCAAACACTTTACACTTCACAACAGCAACATCAACACTCCACCACTTCAGTAGAGCAAGTGTGGAACGAACACCATAGTAGCAGAGGCTTGAGTCCCTTTCATTTCCTCCCCCATTAGCCTTGAGTACTCTCGGTGGAGGTGGTAAGATTTCACTCCTCTCCTCTATTACTTGGTTGAGTAGCATAACACTATTTTGTAGTGCTTTAGTGCTCTTTACTTCATTTCTACTTTTCTCTCTATCTATCTGGTTGTCCGTGGAGGTGGGAACACCAAAACAAGGTCTAACTGAGGCAGGCCCCTATACAGCCACCCAACAATTTCTCTCTCCCTCTTGTGTACAGGTATTGAAGACACCCACGAGTTGGAAGCTTCATCACTCGCACGGTTGTAAGTATTTCCTTCCTTTCTTCTCCTTATCCTTATCATTTACTCCTTACTTTATCTCAGTCCTATCATTTTCTATTGTTTTGTTGTATTCTATGGTTTTTAGCGTTCGGAGTAGAAGTGGTCATTTAGACTCTTTCTAAGATAAACTCGCTTTCTAGTTCGTACGAGGCATCAGCGCACCTCTAGGACGCCAGCACGTCACGTTGTCTATATTCTACGTTGACGTCCTATGGCCGAGAGCTCGTCAGTTTGTCCAGAGAACCTTCGTGACCTACTCTTTCTAATTATGAAACTCTCACTGTTGTTTCGTTGAGGTAGTATAGGGCAGTTCACCCCGTAAGGCTCTCTGAATGAAGAGAACTCGTGAGTAGCGAATCCCCCTATATTACACCCACGAATATTCCTTTCTTGCCTGAAGGTTCTAGCTTTGATCTTTTATCCTTAGGCACATGAATATAAACAAGACAACCAAAAAATTCTTAAATGACTAACCTCAGGTTTCACACCTGTGAAGGCCTCTTCAGGAGTCATATTTCCCAATATTCAATTAGGGCTACAGTTCTGAACATACAAGGTGGTTCTAGAAGCTTTTGCCCAAAGGAAAGTTTGTAAATCTTGATCATGAATCATAGCCTTGGCTGCCTCAACTATGGATCTATTCTTTCTTTCAGCAACTCCATTTTGTTGAGGGTTGTACGGAACAAAGAACTCCCTCTTGATCCCTGCCTCAATGCAGAAATTACGGAAACCTCCAGAAGTGTATTCTCCTCCATTGTCTGATCTCAGAACTTTAATCATTTTCCCGGACATGTTTTCAACTTGAGCCTTGAATTCTTTGAATCTATCTAGTACTTCTTCAGACTCCTTGGATTTCAAGAAGTAAATCCAAGTCTTTCGAGAATAATCATCAATGAAAATCACATGATACCAAAATCCACTCAAGGATGCCACAGACATTGGTCCACATAAATCAAAATGAACAAGATCTAAAATTCCTTTTGATCTACTATCACTACTATGGAAGGGACTCTTGATATTCTTACCAAGTGCACATCCTCTGCAAATGCCATCGTGCTCCAAACTGAGCTATGGTAGCCCAATAACCACCTTCTCCATGGATGGAAGAGCTCTGAAGTGTAAGTGAGCAAGTCTCCTGTGCCATAGCTCACTCGAACTAATAGAGTTGTGCAATAATGCCTAAAATGGACAAATAGAAAGTTTGTATAGGCTCTCTTGACGAACACCAATCACAAAAGCTGATTTGATACTAGAGTTCTTAGGCCAAACAAGAACTCTCCCTTTAGAAAAATCAACCCGATACCCTTTGTCCTCCAATGCTGAAATGGAGACAAGATTTCTTTTGATTCCTGGTACAAACAAAACATCACTCAAATGAAGAGAGGTGGTCCCAGCTCCTTTTACAGAATAACAAGCATCATCTCTGATTATCACTTGCAAGTTGGTTTCTCTTTCTACCAAGTCCGAAAGATGCTCTTGATATCCTGTAATGTGTCGCAAAGCACCACTATCAATCAACCAAGTGTCATTGTCCGTTGGAACATTGCTTGAAAGAGCGGAGATGAATAGAAATCCCCCTGAGTCGTCTCTAGATTCCTTTTGAGGTGACACATCATCAACATTTGCAGTAGAAGCATGTTGCTTTGGTTTTGATATGCAATCTTGAGCATAGTGACCATACTTGTCAGTATAGTTACAAGACTCGCCTAGACTCGGCAAGTCTTGGCGAGTCCCGAGGCGAGTGAGGCTTGGCGAGTCTTTGGGACTCGGATGCCGAGTACTCGCCAGACTCGCCGAGACTCGCCAGACTCGCCGAGTCCTGAGCCAAAGACTCAGCTGTCACTTTGTGGGCGTGTGTCAAAAAAAACACATTTTAAAGTTTCAGAACTGCTTAATTAAATGGCTAAATCTCGACCTTGATGTTTTTTAAATATGTAATTAGTGTCTTTAATTTACAATTTTTTTAATTAAATGGTGCGCGCCATGAAGGTTTGTGTGGTTTCGAAGGTCTTCATTTGGGCTTGGTGGCGGGGGCTCCGCCCCTCGACCCCGTGTATCGCGACAGGGAGCCGCCTAGGGCGCTGCCCCGGGAGGGAGGGGCGCTGCCCCTCCCCCGGGGGGCGCCCCTGCAGAAGGTTTGTGTGGTTTCGAAGGTCTTCATTTGGGCTTGGGCGCGCTATCAGGGAGCACGCCCCGGCTGGGGGACCCTGTGAGACGCCCGACAAGGGGCGCTGCCCCCAGGACCCCGCGAAGGGCACTACCCCTTGATCCTATTGGGGTGTTTCCCCCAAAACCTCATCAAACTATAGGTCTAAGCATGTTATAGGCCAATGATGAATCATGATCATTAAACCTACAAAATACATATCCCCTGTTGTAAATCTTTGCATCTTTTGCAGTCAAAGCCATAATCAAGGATTATCTTGTTCCATACATTAGACAACAAAGCATGCAGTCTTGAAGGCTACAATAAAAATTTAATAATAAATTCCTCACTTGAATATACACACCAATCATTGAGATGCAAGAAAATATCATGGCTACATCATCATCTATGACCTATCTTAGACACTAGCGCATGACTTGTCGTGATGTTGGGATGAGTAATGCAAGCTCTTTTGAGCCATAGACTTATATTTTTAATTTTGATATTTGTTTTGATGCCATGGATTTCATATTCCATGAGTTTTGTATACATTTGACAATATTTATATATTTGAATGTGTTATTTCCTTCAGCTAAAATTTGCGTTTATACTTATGTGATCGATGTATGTTTGTGTATGAGATCATAGTAATTTCTATTTGATGATGTTATTGTGTCTTTAAGGTTTATTTATTAAAGGGTGCGTGAAACAAGTGTTAAATCCTTAAAAATCTCTGAATTTCTTGGGTTTTTCTATTTGCCGAGTCTTTGCCGAGTCTAGGCTCCGAGTCCGAGTCCGAGTCAAAAATTGGCTTGCCGAGTCCAAGGCGAGTCCGAGTCTTGTAACTATGCTTGTCACACCTAAAACACTGAATGTGAGAGAGATCCTTCTTCTTCTTTGGTTCTGGAACAGAATCTGATTTTTTGTCTCTATTCCTCTTGAAATTGCCTTTTCTCCCTTCTCTTCCTTTCCTTCTGGAAGCTTGAGCAGCAAGGACATGCTTTTCTTCATTATGAGAGCTTCGCCCATTTCCTCTTGCTACCAATCTGGATTCCTCTTGAATGGAATCAGCTCGAAGACGATCAAACTTTGGCAACTTAGATCTCCCACTAATGCTTTGGATAAAGGGCTCCCAAGATTGAGGAAGACTATTCAGTGCCAACATAACCAGGTCTCTATCTTCAACTATATCTCCAATGGCGCATAGCTAATCTCTCAACTCAACAATCTTCATGAAGAAGAAGATGAGTGAATCTCCTTTAGCCATTTTTATGTGATGGAGCTATTGTCTCAAAGCAAGGGCTTTGCTGGTATTGTTGATCTCATACAATCCTTGTAGAGCCTCAAACATATCTTTGGCTGTCTTCATCTTGGAGATAATCGGCACTAGATGATCCTTTACGGAGTCTATCAATATCTTCCTAGCCTTCGTGCCATTCTTCTTCCATTGAATTTTCCACGAAATCTAGAAGATCATTTTCTTCTAGGGCAATAAGAACTCTAAATTTCCAAGAGGTGAAATTTGATGCACCATCAAGCCTATCTTCAACCTTGACTCTGTTCACCATCTTCGATACTTAGATAGACTACCCTAGAAAAGGAGATGACTTGGCTGCTTAAACAAATCTAATCTGATCTTACCTAAACCTGCTCTAATACCATGTTAGTTTTAGACCAGAAATGTAAATAAGCAGAAATACAAAACACTGAACAAAGAACACAGCAAATTACCCTAGGAAAACCCTCCTTCTCGAAGGAGAAAAACCCAGCAAAATATATCTCTTATATATAGAACGAATAAGGCAGAAATCTGCTTTACAAATCAGACCCTTCTCAAGGGCGAAATTGACACAATAAATGATGATAATCTCTTCTTGATACAACTGAATATAAATCTCCTTGAAATCTGATCTGCTTCTAAAGATGGCGATCTGCTGCAAAAATGCAAACTTCTCCTTGAAGGTGCGAATTGGAATAAGAATGAATTGATGATATGAATGAATGAACATCACCTTGTATATATACAAAACTAGGTGACTCTTCATCTAGGTCGGCCTCTTTTGAGAAATAAAAAAAATATAAAATAGCATTTGTAATCAAAGCCAACTTGCCTTGGTAATTATTTATTAATTTAAATTGAGAGAAAAATATCTCCCGCCTCTATAAACATCAACATCATCTACCTCCATATATTCCTCAGTGAACCATATTCTTCTTTGATATCAATCCCTTATTATACTTAAGGGCTGCTGCCTTTCTGAGTGTAGGCTACTTATTCATTTCTGATTGCTTTGATCTGCCTTGATGCTTAGGAAATATACATTCCAGATTCCTTATTTTGTTTTCTGCTGCACCCAGAAATATATTATAGACTTCCTTATTTATTTATTTCCCATTCCATCATGATCCGATTCTGTTTCCTTAAATGTAAATACATTTCTGAATCCCTTAGATGATTTGATATTCAAAGAATATTACTTTTCTTCCTGAATAATTTACTGATTTAATTCAGACTTCTGATCTTTCTATTTCCGCTTTCCAACTCCATATCCCCCCTCTTTATCTCCAATTCTTCTTACTTAAATATCCCATATCCTTATGAAATGGTGTGACCCTTAGTAGAACTGATCGCTACCTCTCCATGTATTAGTTTTTGTTTCTTTTGTCATTACCTTATTATCACTGCTTATTAGTAGCTTTATGAATCGCTGGGCACCTTGGATAGTGGCTGTCCCTTTGAATTGAGAACTTAA
The DNA here is from genome assembly GCA_007258455.2 of Sequoia sempervirens. NCBI lineage: Eukaryota > Viridiplantae > Streptophyta > Pinopsida > Cupressales > Cupressaceae > Sequoia > Sequoia sempervirens. Next base: position 211,001 of record VDFB02051890.1, on the reverse strand, counting down.
AACCATTTTAATCAGTGCCCCTTGGAATATTCCCATCGCTGCCTTTTGACTAGCAATAACCACTGCATAAATTAATCACTGCTTTTATGAAACAGGCCGCTGCCTTCTTTTATTCTTAATGTTTGACAATTTTAATCGTGGCCTTTATTAAAATAAAATAATATTAAATTGTTAATATTTGTATTTATGTTTTAATATGTATTGTATTTATTTATTTGCATTTCAATGTTTAGTTATTTTAGTGTTCCATTTCAGGGACATGACAGAAGATTTCCAGAAACTGCAGAAAATTTATAAAGAAATTTACAACACCTGCTTAAGGAATTTATTAGTTATTAACATATGGCATCACTGAAGATTTTAAATCGTGAAATAAAACTAGTGAAAGGCATGAGAGGAGTGTACAGCAGAGACCCCTATTTCTGGATCTATAATGTACATACACATGTTCTATGCCTAACAAATTATGTACTGAAAAAGGCAATAAATAAATTTAGTGCCCTTGAGGAATTTTTTGTGGAGCACTTAAAAAAACTGGATTTATAATTAATTTAAGGATGGACGTTTGAAATGCATTAAAAAATAAGTTGGTCCTAAACTTCCAATTCGGTATCTAATTGTTGAAAATCTTTTTCATTGTTGTTAACAAAGATTGTATGTACTTTCACAACTTGTTCTTGTTCATTTGTCATTGTTGTTAACAAAGATTGTATGTACTTTCACAACTTGTTCTTGTTCATTTGTCATCAAGCTCTATCACATTGGGTATACTTAAGAAATGTGCTGCTGAAAAATCTATAAAAATCCTGGTGAAACCTCTATAAATAAGCATAATATTTTAGAGTGGATGGCAATATCTTTTTCATGTACCATTCCTTTTGCAATTAAACGACTACATTTTCCTCTTAATAGATAATTTTTATGGTGATTCAACATCTCAATTTCCTATCAATATATAAATTTTAATCAAAGATGTTGAAATGGAGCGAGCACATAAAATAGAAAATTGCCCCTGATATACTGGGGTATTTAGGGCCCAAATTTGTTATACAGAATAGCATAATATGTGTCTATCTTAAAGAATTTAAATTTCTATCTTTATGCACTATTGTTTCAGAATCATGGAAAATTATCAAATGTGGCCAAACTGGACACTTCTAAAGAAATTAAAGAAAATCAAATCTAGGGATAGAAATATCAAAAATAGACAAACAACAACATATAGCCGGTAAAAATTCCTTGATGATTCATAAACATTCTTTGACGATAGTAACTCCCTTTCCAAGTGAAGCAGAAATATGATAACGGAAGCATTAGAGGCTTCTAAATTTGCTTTAACACCTAGAGACAATTTTTAGAGAAGAACTATCGATGAATACATCAATTTTATGCCTATGCCTACCCTTTTTAAGGGACTTCCTAATCATAACTAATAACAGAACATTTCACATTCAAAAAGCAGGAACAACTTCAAACTGACCATATGCTCGGAGCTGTCTTTGGGTGCACTATTGCACTTATGTACTTCCACACATGTAAACTGCATTGTGGTTAGGATACTATAGATTGCATGTGGTTGAAAACGCTCTTGGGAATCCTATAGACTGTGTGTGGTCTCGTGTTGGAAAATAATATTATATCACATCAAATCATTTTTATTGGCATCATGGTAGCGATTTTTGTACGAACATAAACCACAAGAGGGGTTCAAAAATGTGATTTATTTTCTAGCAGACATTCTAAATCATGCAGAGTTTCCTTCCTATCAAATTTTCAATTAAGTGTCGCTTAAGCTTAGTAGACGGGAGAGAATGTCAGGGGAGGAGGGCAAGGTGACATTGACTGACTCTGATAAATTGAGCATTTTATTTATAAAAATTTGATGAAAAAAAGACGCGGTATCTTCTAATCTGAAAGATTTTTGCTAATGTATTTCGTACTCAAGAAATGATGGATTTGATTGTCAAACGATTTCCTTTATTATGTTGTTCTGTTATTTATTTATTTAATACAGATCACAAAATCTGAGCATGAAATAGGAAGCAAAAACCCAAAACCCTGAGACATCACATTTATTAACAAACCACAAAATAAATAAAAATGAAATACGTAGCAAAAAACCCTAAATCCTAAGTCTTCAACATTCTGCAAATGCATTCCAATTCCAATCACAAAATCCAACTAAACCCACTCTTACCTGCAACACCGTGAGCAAAATGGCACTTGTCGCCAAAGGGGCAATGCCCAGTAGTCTCCCATTTGTTGCAAATCCTGGTCTTCCAATACATGGGCCTCTGAAACACCCCATTTGCACCACCACCATTGCTATTTCCCCCACCGTTGGCAACAACAAACTCATTCCCAGCGCCATTGCTGCTGGTGGGCCCAAGGTTGATGGCCACGCTCTCTCTGGACCTCCCATGATCATCATGAAGAAAATTACAGTTTTCCCCATATGGGCAACCATCTTCCGTACAATACTTCTTACAGAACCTCGTCTTGTGAAACCTGTGCGATGAAGAAGAGCCACCTCCGGCTCCGTCCCCGCCGCCGCCGCCAAGAACAACGGCGGCAGACGGGCTGAGCGACGGTATGTCCGTGGCCATCATCATCTGGGGTTGCTGACGATGGTGATTGTGGCGGTTATTGCTGTCGCCACTCCATCGCTCAGCCCGGAGAGTCAGCTCCTCCTGCTGGGCAACGATTTCTTGCCAGTTGGGGGGCGGCTTGCGCAGCTCCTCCATCCCGTGGGCAAAGTTACAGTTGTTGAGATAAGGGCACGTGCCCGCCCTGAACTTGCAGCACAACTTTGTCTTGAAGAACATTTTGCCGAAGCTAGGCCTGCCATTGCTGTTGCTCTTGCCGCCACCGCCAGAAGAGGCGCCCGAAGCCTCTGGCGGGGGAGGCGTTCCCGAGCTCGCGCCCTGCCCCGTCGTCTCCGAGTTCGTTGACGCCCCTCCGCCCGCAGTCGACGGCTCGAAGGCATCGAAGCCTTGCTGCGGCGGTGTGAAGGCCGTTGCCGTTGCGGTTCTTGTTTTCTTCAATGGCGGCTCTCCGCCATTCGAGCGGTTGCTGTTGCTCGCCTGCCTGTAATCCGGCGTCGTCCATGCTTGACGGCCGTCATCAAATTCTTCGTCGTCGTCATCGTCGGCTTCTTGTTGCGTAGCAACTACCCAGTAGTTATTGACGGCCCCAAGCTCGGCCGCGGCCGTCGTGTCCATTGTGCTTTTGTTTTTGACGCTGCGTGTCAATGCGTGAGGTTTTCTAGTTACTTAAGTTTATACGGAAGCTCTGCATTAAGCTGGTCCAGTATTTTTGCGATTTGTGCAGAAGCATTCCCAGATCTTGTCGTCCTTTAAATGCACGTAATGGGTGATTGCTTCCTTACATTTTCTACTCCTGCCATACGTAAACTTTTTTAAACTTAAAAGAACTTTCGTATGATAAACTACTGAATAGGTTATTTATCACATTATCTTTACACTTTTGTAAAGAATTCCTTTAAAGTTGGGCAAATTTTTCCCTATATAAATATAATAAATTTATTTAACATCATGAGTCACCATCATGGAAATGAAATTCAAATAAAAACAATGTTATGTTTGACATTCTAAGTTGGATGGCTACATTATAAAATAGGTCTTTTTTTTTAAATTAAATTCAAATGTGGTTAGCATATGTTTGTTTTGAATGAAAATTGAACATTATTTGTTTTCATATTATATAGTAAGAAAGTGGATTAGAGAGCATTGTGTAGAGGAGGATCAAGAAAGGGTTTCTTCAACTGTTTGAAGAAGTGGTAAGGGAAACTTTATCTTGCTTTGTGTAAATGTGTGTTTTCATTCAAAATGTCTTTAATTTAATGTTGTCTTTAGCATACTCTATAGTCTATGAGAAAGAGTTGTTTAAATTAATAATGGCTTCAACTAAATATGTGTAGATGATTGCTCCCAAAGCGTCAATTACAATACACAGCAAGATTAACTCCATTATAAATGGCCAACTTCCAAAGTTTTGTAATAGCCTAGCCCCTCTTACATTTATTTAAAGGGTTTCAATCTTTCAAGATTATATGATAGTTGAAACCTTAAGTTGAGGGTGACAATTTTTAATGTTCTTCTACATTGTGTATTGTTATAGTTCTCCTAGGAGCACTAGAAGGATCTATAGAGTTTTTCAACAATTGAAGAAATGTTGAAGATATTTACAAGACAAACCAAGAATCACAACAATAAAAATATATTATTGAATATATGTGGAGTTGCAAGATTTTTGTATGATTTTGGAAAAGTACATGATAACCATTTGTTTGTAAATAGTCAGTTGTAAGTGCATTTTGTAAGGAAAATATATAGTTGTAAGTGTACATTATCCCTTTTCCTAACTACACTCTCCAATAGATAATGGCAAGATCATTCAAGAAATACGTACAAGATTAAGGGATATTATTCTCTCTTTAAGATGACCTTGTAAAGCACAAACAAATCATAGTTATTTTATTATCTCTACCCATGCCCTATGCCGTTTGGCTAATGTGTTAGCCATATGCTCTATACATTTTAGTTTGTGACAAATTTCTATGTACTATTTTATTGAGGATGTGAAGACATGAGAAATAAAAATAGGAGAAACTGTCAAACTCTAAATTGATAGGGTACTTAAAATCCTTTATAAAGTTTACACAATTGTTGAAATTACTAGAATCAAAGTGAAGATTATGGAAACCAAACTCTCCACTATGAAACCCAAAGAAATAATTCCCTAACTCCCACATCTGTGAATTTGAACTTGAGTTGTATCTTGAATATCATATTTTTCAAAATCATCATCAATATGCATAAAATCAATTTACTTTCATTGAACCCATCTTCCTTGTACCTCACTAGACATTCTTGAAGGCAATATTACTTTTAGGGTGACAATTTATTTTCTCTCAATTCAATGGGTCAAGGCAAGTCTTGTAATGTCATAAATTCTAGCACCAGTGTTAGCTTATCACAAAAGATTAAATATCTTATGAAAATCTCAAGGAGTGGATCATTTCAACATTCAACATTATTATATGAAAATAAATTGCATTAAAATTTCAAATATCTCACTTTCAAAATCATACAATTGAAAGTATCATTAAGATAGATCACAACTTGATCATATACCATTCATAAAATACATGTAATCCCAACCTAAGTTATTTATAATAACCTTAGATACTATTACTCAGTCACAACCAAAGAGTAAGCCACACATTAATATAATATACTCTTTCATATCATGTAAATGAAACTTTTAAGAATCTACATAAATTCAAATTTTGTGATCATCATTTTTTTTCCTTATCTCTTAAACATGTTGAGTTGCTTGCTTAATAACCAGTTTATCATCTCAATCCATGCCTTTCTTTTACAATTGTTTAGAAAAAATAATCATTTATCCTTCATTAGGCGAGAATGTCACTATCTCATTCAAAATTCATGCAATTTCACACAAGAGTATAAATTCTTATGATGTGTACCTTCTCATATGTAACATTATAAATGTGTTCATTTATCATGCATGAATGCTCACATATGACCTGAAGAGTCAATAAGTAAATTTGTTTATCTTGTCAATCATGTGACCTAGATAATATGTTCATCTCATCATTCATGCCTACTCGCATGTGACCTAAACAATATGTCCATCTTGTCACAACATGTGTGAAATCTATGCTATCATGAAGTAACTGACACTTACAACTTATTTAATGCTTTCTAGCACAAATATCTATGCAAATTCCCTTTTACTTGTGAAGTGACTCAAGATTTGGCCAAAGCATTTTATTCTTTATTTACACCCTCGGGATAACCTAGGAGCCACTTAGCACCTTACCAACACATGCCCCCCTTTTACAAGAAATCATAATTAGGTTCATCTTATCATACATACTTTCTTGTACCTAAAAATATATGAAAAGTTTCACGATATCTATTGTTCATAACCAAACAATGGTTCCTCCCTGGTTCACTATCATTTGTGATGCCATACCAAGCATCTCATAAACAAAAGAATCAACATTATAACTCTTTAACAATTGTATCAAAATGAACTTGTCAAGAATCTAAAGTTATGAAATCTTGAATATACTAGATCCACAACATTACCATGAATAATATCATGTACATCACAAGTAGGAGCATCAAAACTATCACCATATCGCCTCATCTAATGTATATGACACAATTTTTGGCAAAGATGTTGCAACAATAGCATCCATAGAAGCATATGAAGTATACCAATCAGTAGTGTGCAAACATACACAAATACACAAGAGTCATATAATTTCAAAATTCCCACAAGGAGTGACACATCACATATACATGCATTATTACATATACATAGTGACTAGCCCTAACATGTCACATATACACAAGGTGACTAACTCCATTATACATCATATAGATCTAGTGTGACAATCCACACAATTTATCACATGTTCACATAAGGAACAATAAGTAAAAAGAAAATGGATGCAAAATGTTGCATGCATTAATCCACTACCTAATTCACAATCACATAAGCCTGTTATGACAACAATCGAGCATCCCATACTATTTAATGTCATCGCTAGCAAGGGTTCCAACATATCAGTACACACAACCCTAGGCCATGCACACAAGTACTTAGGGAGGCATTAGTGTACAAACACATTCAATTACACATAAGTTGAACATATCACTTCATCATATCTGAAGGTGTTAACTACCTCTAATAATCTATGATTCTATTTTCTACACTAGGATAGGCCAAAACTATAATATGAGGTTGCCCCAACTATTACCTACCTATTCTTCATTAGAAGCTCTCTTCCCTACAGTCCATCGAATGGCTAAGCAACCAAGGACATTTGTCACTAACATAGTATGCTCCTTGACTATTATTAATCTCAAGCATCATATTATTGCTCCTTAACTACTATCAATATTGAGCATACATCACATAGCTTAAGTGCAAACTCACTCATAGCAAAAGGTTTAATCAAATGGTAACCCTAATAGTGAAATTAGCATATGTAGAAGTTCACGTTAAAGGATCAACTTATGACCATAATAATTTTCTACCCATATCAAGCTCATGAGTAAGCCATAATCATGAAATACATCAATCACAAGGTATGTTTTGTTCAAGTATAATTTCAATCAATCAACATTTAATCAACATGAATTTGAAGTCATTCTAATAGACACACACATCATAGGTTATTACCTTTCATACATAGCAAGTAATAAATCATATAGATCAATTTCATTCTAGATCACTATCTTCTAGTTATCAGTCATATTTCCTTTACTCGATTCTCATATTGGACCATCTAGGAGATAAAAAGTCTCTAACTAATCTAGATATCACCTCAATTCTAATATTTGTTCCAAACTCTCGAGAAATGCAACTTTAACATAGTAGACTCTAGGCCCTAGTGTTGAGCCCAGAGCTCTAATACCATATATAACAATCGCCCAATAACCACTAATAAAATAAGATAATTAATGAATAAAGTGAACATAATCAAAAGTTGGGTCAAACACTTGACTAAAATCTCTTCTTTCAAGATATATAAGTGAGTCTACAATCATCATAATGGTGCAAGACTATGGAAAATACTTATCATAATTGTATAACTTGATTTATGTCATGAACAAATGAAAATACGCACACCCAAAAATCATAATAATGACATGTGCAACAATTTAAATACATTAGCCATATTCTTCTAGAAACAAATTTAGAACTATAATTGACAACACAAGCTAATAAGTAAGAGTCATCTACTTCTTCAATAGTAATACACAAGACAAATATATATCACTATTTGCATTACAAAACTTTTCTCATTCCTTTTCATGGCTTGAAGCAAAAGAGAGAGAGAGAGAGAGAGCATCATCAAGGTGATATCCACCTTGCCACAAAGCATTATCTTCCTCATGCTACTCCCTTGGAGAAGCCCAACCCATCACAAAGGATCTAGCAATGTGTGGCCAACATACATGATGGAATCTAGTTCACTATGTGAACCACTAATGACCTACTATGCCTATGTGCTCATGCATCATATATTCAAGCACGTGCCCATTTGATACAAAAATGATGGAAGAGAATGTAGCTCGACCAAGAAATGCGCTTATTATTGCTAATCAATGATAATAATGTCTAAAGCACAAATGTCCACTCATCTCATTATGATATCTTGACATTCTACATGATGGATAGAACAAGAGCCAAAAGACAAATCTCAAATTGAAATTAGTTCCAATTATATAATTCCAGCGTAATAGCATTGACTAATTAGTATGCCAAGAAGGTTACTTCATGGCCAACATGTTTCCTAACCCACTCCCTACTAGGTAATTTAGGAAACAAAGGTTTTATTTCCTCATTCATTAATTCTCAAGCCTAGAACCCTTCCTTAGAATCTAACAAAAAATTATTAAATAAAATTTAGCCATACTCATATTAATATATTCTTAAGTAATGATATTAACCATTAACTTTACAAACTTACATTATCTAAATCAATTCACAACTTTCAATCTATTGATTGTAGTAGAAAAGGCAGTGTTTAAACAATCATAACTTCCATTTCCCTTGGCCAAAATTAAAAATTCAATATGTGCTAGAATGGTGGAGGAACAAGGGGTAAAACCCATAAAAGGTTTTCTTAGAACATTAACCATTTAAGAGCAGTTTTATTTGCTACTCAACTCACTAGTTTGCTACCCAAATGAGAAATTGGATTAAAATAGTCTAATTCTTCACCAACCAAATATGAGCAAGGAAATACAAGTCTTCCTCGCGTCCTGCATATGGTAAAACTTTGCAATATATATACAAAGGTAACTATAATTGACTACTTGATTTTTGGTTTGCTTCCCAAATCATTGGATCCCTCTAAACAAGCAATAATACATATTTACTTTGACTGCTATAGCAGTACACTACATGATTAAATACCAAAATAGCTAATTACTATTTTATTGTATAAATCAGTTTATGATAACAAATATGTTTGGAACTTTCTACAATCTCAAGGTTGAGGTTCATCTATGAACCATAACATTATTCTCATCAATATTATTATTATTAGAATTATTCTTAAACCATAAAAATAAACGTTTTGGTTGTTGCGCTACTATAGGTTGTAAATTCATTATATGTTATGTTAAAATTTGAGTACATTCTCAGTCTTCCTTACTTGAGTTACAAACTTGTTATTTTCCTTTTAAGAGGAGGCCCATCATAATACTCTAGACATTGAGTGGTCCTCAAACATACTCCTTTAGACCCATGTAATGCAAATCCCTATTCATATGTTTTTTTTTTGTTATTTATATGTGTTTGTCTTATGCACCAATTATCAAGTACACAATTCAAACAAGACTCAACTAGAGGATGATACCTTGTTTTGTCCGTGCTTATCACATCAACATATGGTGTAAAAGCTACAAAAATTTGGGATTAATTATGGCTTGAGTAGATAGAGTGATGGTTTTGGGCTAGAACATTTTGGAAACAAACTAGATCAAGAAATGAACAAAGATTTTCCTCATACAAAGATCCAGTTATAGGCTTGTCCAATGAAACCTATGATAGCTAAGCAAACTCCAATTAAAATGGAAGCTTCTGCTAAGCATAATTATTGATGTGAGGAATTCTTTCTTGAACATAATGGAAAAATAGCAGAGTATAATAGTCCACAACATGATACCTAACAAACATGAATGATCACAAAAATTGAAAACATTTCATATATGATATTGGTTCCACTCTTCCAGATACTTAGATAGTAGAAATTAGAACCCAAACCCAAAGACCAAGAAGAGCCTTAATTTCACTAGAGGAAAGAGATTCATAAATAAGGGCAACTATTTTAAGATTTCTCAAAGCTGATGAAGAGAATCCAAATCTAAATTTAGGTAGTGCCAAAGTTTCTAAGTATTTAAATTCTCTTTTTTATGCATATGTACCTTATGACTTGAAAGTAAATCTTTTTAGTGCCATGGAAAATACTGAGAAAGGTCCATACTTGAGGATATTTCTAAAAGTTAAATTCTTAATAATGCAACAAAATAGAGTTAAATCCAAGCAAAGTGAAGATGCTTACTTCCAAGGGTATACTCATATATTATCTGAGCCACAAGAAAAAAAAAACTTATGGATCGAGACATCAAAAATTAGGATAAAGTGGGCGGGGGCCCTAGCTCAGTTGGCTAAGTAATTCTGTTGCGGCTCTGCTGGTCATGAGTTCTAGTCTCCCCCGTCCCGTGGTACCAGAGGGCGTGTCGCGCCAGCGCCACCGGTCACGTTAAAAAGTTTACCAGGCGCACTGCAGTTTATAGGGGGTCGTGCTACCCGATTCCTGCAGTCTAAAAAAAAAAAATTAGGATAAAGTGCTTGATGTAGAGGTTGGTACTAGTGTGGAAGATTATATCCATTTTGCTAACCTTTCCTTTTTCCATTCCCTCTCTTTCTTCCCCCATCTATGTTGAATATCATCTCCATATGAAAAATAAAAAAAACCCTTAATTTGCTTTCTTTCTTTTCTTTTAAAAAGCCCTTTTATTAATTTTTAAAACCATGCAGTTGTAAGACCAAGTTACACGACCCTTTGCCAACATCCTCTATGTTTAGACTTTCATGCAAGTTGGTAGCATTTTCCAAGGCACACGGAGGAAAAGCCTTTTGAGTTTATATTTTCTAATAAATAAAAGTATTACAAGCTATCATTTAATAATAATATTTATTTTTATTTTATCCTTTTAATTAGAATAAAAATAAATTATAATGTCTTTATTAAATATTACATTATGTATTAAAAATTAATTTTAATTATTTATTATAATAATATTTAAATAATAAGGAAATGTTATTTGCATTCTGATGTTAATTCTCATTTAGTTTTGGGATTCATTTTGATGGAATTCTAAATGTAGATACATACAAAATAAGTAATGCACTCTTGTGCTAAGTTTGGCTCATAACCTGATGTTGACCTAAGCTCTTTACATTACTTAATTGGTCTAGATTTATATAAGGATTTTTTTTTTCATGCATTATATTTATGCAACATTCACAAAATAATATAAACATTCAAATATTGAAACCCTAAATTTCTAATCTCATTCACACACATGCAACCTAACTATTGTTAATTTTTATTAGTATACCCTTTAAAATATTTGTAAAATAGATGGAACTTTGATAATCATAACAATCACAATGCATTTTATCTATAATTTCATGGATACCATCCAAGGTATCATAGTTCAAATATTTACACACTTTGAATTTCTATATCCCCTCATTCAAAACTTGTAATCTCCATTTGGCCACTTCATGCCACTTGTGACTATAATCATAACACAAGCTAAATACACTAGATCCAATAGATTCTAAGCAATACTTAACTAGTTAAGCTATAATTCCAATGAAATGCTTGAAAACATAGAACAAAGAAGAAATTTAAACAAAATCTATTAAGAAATGCATAAAGGAACCTAGTTAAATGCCTCAAACTTCATCCTATTGGGGGATTGGTGTTGCATTGATATGGAATGCCAGCCCTTTCCCAATCCCTTTGATGAAACAAGCATTTAAACGAACTCCATTGATGAAAATAAGTTAATATTGATGAAAACTAAGTTAAAGATGGATGAAAAGCTAAAATGGATGCAAGATGGATGAAAGTGAGTATGCAAACGTGCAACATAACTTTGCTAAAATGGAAGTGGATCCATTTCTCATAGAAATGAGAAGTATTTATAGGAGAAAATGGTGAATCAACGGCTAGGATTGATTTGATCAATCAAGGGATGAGAAGCCATGAGAGGTGAAGGCATGGATCAAGGATTCTCATCAATGGATGAGAATGCAAGTTGACATGGATCAAGGAGTTAATCAATGGCTTTCATTGATTCAAAGAAACACACTTCCTAGGAAGTTGTTAGGAAGTTTGTTAGGAAGAATATTCCAATTTTGAGTTCAAATGGAAGAATATTGCTTTGCAAGGAGGGTGAGAGAAATTAGCAATTAGATAATTAAAACAAATTTTAATTATGCAAGTTGAGCGAAATTAGGATGCTCATTAAATAATTAATTGATTTAATGAAAGACTTGATCAAATGACATTTAATTCAATAATTAAGATTAGTTAATTAAATAAGAGGACATAAGCAATTTAATCAAATAGCTCACATTACCTAATTAAATTAAGATGAAAATTAGTGTGAATGGGGGTGAATTAGCCAAATAATAGTGGTCATTTGATTAATAGGAGGAATTGATGCATTTAATTAAGCAACTAGGATCATTCAATTAAATAGTCGAAAAGGAGGTGAATTTAGGATGAAATGGTGTTAGTAATCAAATTCAAGTGTGCAATATTAGTCATGAAAATTTTAAGTTTCTACGCCACTTGATTAACATGCTCAAGCTTGATTAATTAGTGATTCATATTGTTACCAAAGTTGTAAAATTATTTTTTACTAAATGTTCAATCTAAGGTAGATTTTATTCTAGCACTCGCAATTCATCATGAAATTTCATCTATAAATCTAACATGTAAATTCATTTTTCCTTGAATTTTATCATGAAAAATTATGGTTTCAACAATGAGTTTTGACCCATAAGAAATTAGGTTCTCATTCCAAGACTATGTATCCTTCATAATGTATTTAATAGCTTAGTAGTTGGCATGTATTTATTTGGAATGGTGATTGATGGAGGTACTAACATGGAAAAGTATTAAACTAATTGAATTATATATTTCACATAGGAAGTGTATTTCTTCACTTTCTCTTTCAATTGTTCCTTAGTTTCTCGATCTTTTCATATTATGTGAAATATTAAAGACATATTAATCCAAATTCTCTCATTGTCACCTTCTCTTGTTTATTTACCCATATCAATTCTTGAGATTTGATAGTTGGAGGCTTGCTTATCTCTCTTGTTTTTATAATTTATTGGAGTCATACCTTTTAAATTCAACTTTTCCTAGGGGTCGATGATGATAAAAGAGACTAGTTTTACTTTTTTTGGTTGTGGCACTTAAGCAAGTAACGATATAATTCCTAAGAAATATTTAGTCACTACCTTATTAATTATTTTCCTCTTCTTGACTATTTGGTTTAGCTAGGAGGACACATCTAAGGTAGATAAATCAATTTTTACTACAATCTCAACTTCAATTGAGAAGTTTAAGATTCATGCACTGGAAGTGCTCCTTGTGGAATATATAAAAAGAAAATTGGTGGAGATAAATTTATTAGAGAGGGATATTTTTGAGGTGGTGGATAGGGAGGAGGAGACTTCTATGGGGGCATCTATCTAGGGGGAATGAGTCTTTTATAGGGAATGAATATTTTGAGGTGAAGAATATTTCTATAGAAAAATAAAATTATAAGGGGGATAACCATTTGAGGATAAGAATATTTTTGTACAAAATGGGAAGATGTGGATCTTTGAGGTGATAAATGAAGATAATGTTATGATAAAGGAGGAGGAGAAGAGGAAGGGGCAAAAAATAGGATATGGGAGATGAAATATTTATTATTTATTATTTTCCCATGTAAATTTTAATTTTAACATAGTCTTCCTCCTTATTAGTGTCCCATTATCCTCTAGAGATTGAACATTGAAGGTTTTTCTAGGAGTAGTTTGCATGTAAGGGATAGTATGAGAAAAAAAATTGTTTTCCCTTGGGTGAATCCTTGGACTATTTTATCTTGTTTAAAGTTTATCCCCTCTCTCCCTTTGGTTCCTTAATATTATTTCCAATCAATCTAAGCTCTTGAAAATGAAACTCTTTCTTTTGTACTCAATAGATGTTATCTAGTAACACAATAATCCATTAATGGAATTCGTTCATTGAAGACTTGATGTTCACTATATATTGGTTCAAGTCCATCTCCATCATCTAATACCTATTTGAGAACCTTATTTATACTGGAATCTTAGATCTAAAAAATAATGATTTTGGAGTAATTCTTTTGATAAGCAACATGTTCACCATCATAGTCAGGCTATAGGTCTTCTAGACTTACCACATATTTGGAGGCTACTTGATGGAAGAGGTCCACCCTCTCGCTGCTCAAACACTCTTAATCACAAATTATAGTCACAAACAAGCAACACTTTACCCAAATATTGTAACAAACATTTCCCATTTATTTAATTCACTGGTTTAACAATCATACATCAAAATTATAGAGATTTTAATTTTTCAAATTAAAAAATTATTCACAAAAATCCTCCCACATTTGGGTTTCTCTCTTCCTCGAACCAAGTCTTTCTCCTTTCCTCAAACCAAGTCTTTCTCCTATACAGCCTTCATTTTTAATTGCACGTAATTCTTAATCATTTAATGCATATATATTACTTTTATCTATCATCTCAACTTATGGCACACTTCCTTTGAATTTATCTCCTTTCTTACTTTGTATTCCCTCTTTTCTTGTACCAGCGCTACCTGCACTAGTCTCTTCCTCTATAAATTTTCATTTCCTTGTCCCTTTTCATCTCTTGCACAACATGGCGCCACCCTTCTCATGTTAATCTCTCCAAACTTTCACTCCATTTAGTCTATACTTTTCTCTCTCGTGTATGTCATGCCTGAAAACCTCTTCATATTGCTTTCTTTTTTATATATTTTTTCTTGGTTTTCACTCACGTTAATGTTGGGCATCCTCCTTCATGCCATGCCTAATGTTTTTCTTCCTTTCATAATTGTTTATATGTCTTTGACAACTCCTTGCATGTGTCCTCTCTCCTACTCTCTCCCCAATATTTTTTATTTCTTTGTAATTCAAATCTACTCCCCAATATGGCACGACCTTCTTTCCTTTATTTTTCTTTTTTTCTCTCTCCAATAATATGTGACTATTCATTTCTCTTTGTTTTGCATAAATTAATTCTTCTTTTCATGAGGTGTGGTTTGTACTAACTCTCCTGGAAATAATTTTCATTGTATTTAATTTTAAATTGCCCATGATATGGTGTAACCTCTTCACATTCCTTGTTCCTATATGCATTCAATTAGATTGCAATTTATTATGTATTTTTTCTTCGATATTGCACAACCCTTTTCGTCTCCAATTTTTTTAAATGCATTTTTATTATAACCTATTTTCTCTCCCCCTCTGGCTATGTGGGTTCCTCTCCACTACTTAGCCTCCATTTCTTATTATTCATTTTATTTTTGATTTGGTCAAAGACCAAAATTCACACTTCAAATAATCATCTAAATAACTGGATAATATTTCATTTGTTCAATTATGCCAATTGATAGAGTCAGGGGTCGACAGGCAAAAAATTGAAAGTTCTCTTATTCACGTGAAAATTGGCGAGTAGACTTGGATTGATGTCTCATGGTCCCTTGCAGAAGGTTTTTATACCAACCTTCATGTATTTCAATATATTAAACTTTTCATAAACCAACAGGCTTGAACAAAAAGTTTTAATCTAAAAATGATGCATGCTACGACCATGAAATCTTCACCATTAATTAAAAAATGTCTTCAACAATCTTCCTATCAAAGGATTTGTTGCTAAACCTTATAGATTGATCCAAAAAATTATTTCACTAAAACCGCCCTGTTATGTGTTGGGACTAAAATCAGACAACTACAATTTTATAATTCTCAATCATGCCAATCATGTCCAATGTCGAGAAATGTCAAAAGAAACCTAAAACACTCCAAAGCTAAAACCCAAATCTGAAACCTATTTTGGTTGATACTGATTGCCAGTTCATTTGAATGCTCCTGCATCACTACTCTTGTTATCTTTTATATGAATCCTCTTACGTCAAATCCTTTTTTTCTTTCATAAGGATACATAATTATCATTGACATCTTTGTCTCTACATGGTTAGTGATTGTAAAAGTTGTACAGGTGTAGTTATCAGTTTAAAAGTAAGAATTGAATCCATTGCTTGTATTTTCATAAGAGATTCTTATGGAAATCATAAAATTAATTGCATATATGCAAAAAACTAAATTATCACAATAAGCACCAAAAATTGCACAAGCATACATGATAGTCCAATAATAATTTGGCAATCCTTGCCTCATGGCCCACATGGAAGGATTAACCTCTCTTCTCAACTTATTCATCTTTATGTGAGTCTTATTTATGTGTTTAGAACCTGTGAATAAATATTCAACGAGCTCCCTTTGGGTGTATTTTACTTTAAGTATCAGCTCGCGCATCACAAGAAATCCACTTGGCCTTTTGTCAAAATTCACTTCCCCTCCATGTGTTTACTCTACGCACCCCGAGGATTTCCCTTCCTTTGCATCTCGAGAATCCCCGTTATACTTCCACGTGTCGTAGTTGTGGGCCATTTTTAATTTTTCTTTTTTGCTGCCTCATTGGGCTTTGCTCAAGTGTTGTGAAGCTCTCACTCCCAAAGAATTTGGTGGGCCCCATAATTGTTGTCTACGATGCACTCTTGCTATGTGTCTACTCTTTGCAAATCTTTCAGCGAGAGGATGAAATAACGACTGCAGGCAGTGAAATGCTGCCATGCGTCTCTTTTTGCACCCAGTTGATGATCGTTATACTTCCACGTACCGTAGTTGTGGGCCATTTTTCATTGTTCTTTTTTGTTGCCTCATCGGGCTTCACTCGAGTGTTGCAAAGCTCTCACTCCCAAAGAATTTGGCGGGCCCCATAATTGTTGTCTACGGTGCACTCTTGCTACGTGTCTACTCTTTGCAAATCTTTCAACGAGAGGATGAAATAACGACCGCGGGCAGCAAAATGCTGCCATGCATCTCTTTTTGCGCCCAGTCGATGATTGTTTCCTCCACTTTTGGATAGTGCTCTGCCCACTCAACATGTGTAGCCTTGGCACAAGTCTTCAATGGCAAGAGATAAAGGTTCACACAAGTAGCAAAATGCTGCCACATGCCTAGTCGGGCGATCTTGTATTCGAGCAATGAACCAAGCAAACCAAATGCTGTGATTGGCCACTGCATGTCATAATCATTTGCAAGGAATGGTGACACTTGTCTGTTTAACCTTGTCGGGATCACTACCATCATTTGCAGAAGATGCACCTGAGCCTAGAATGACCAGATGCTTGGTTTCAAATCTTTTTTGTTGCAACGACTTGGGGAATATTCTTATTTCTGTATCATTGTCAGGGATCGCAAAATCTTTTCTGTTGCTGCTCTCCAAAGTGGTGGGAGTTTTCTGCTATATATACTTTTCTCTGTTGTGAGGAAAGGGTCTGGAATATTGAAGGAACACTAGTTTTAGGAAAAGATTCCTAGCCTTTATTATTGTTTTATTTTATTGCAAAAGACTTTCAGACTGTGCCAATTGTTCGGCCTTTCTGTTCTTTCATGCTATTTGATTAAACTGTAAATTGTGTTGCTATTGTCTAGATATTCCATTTGAGAACTTCTATATATATTGAATGCAAGTTTGTTGATCCAAATCATGTCTAATGACTCTTCTTGGCAATAAGAATGTATGCAATGTTATTTTATGTCAATGAATGGATTGTATGTGCTCTAATTTTTAGTTTCTACTTTTCTAGAACACTACAAATACCAATCGGGCCCTTAGATCTATGATTTATCGTGCCTATCATTAATTCTTGGCGCATCGCCTTAGGTTAGACTTTATTTTATTATATCTATTTCCTTTTCCCTTTCCAAAACCCCATTATAGAAGAAGCCAGCTTCTCTAAAAACCCGAAGGTCACTTAGTTTAACGCAAAAGGTCCCCCATAAACTAAGTTTCCCATAAGACACTGTTACCTTGTCAAATGTTGGCATCAATAGTTTGTTCTTTTTTTGGCACACCCGGTGAGACAGAGCTTAAATGAATTTGGGCTTTGCAAGGGTGTATGAGCTATCGACCTATAATTAGATCCCAAACCGCAAGCAACCCTAGTTTACTAGTACCTCCACTAGGAACAGTGCAGGCTGCAAATCAGTTGGTAACTGTTCCACTCTCGCCACTCGTTCCTCTAACCATGGTGCTAGTCGCCAATAGAAAATACGTGGCATGGGACACCAGAAGTCCCCTAGCATCTCCAGTAGCACTCGCTATCTAGGGTGCTATCCTGGTTTCAGCTATGAAAGTTATACCCAAGTTTACCGGAGATGGCTCAACAACAACCATAGAACATCTACAAGATGTGGTGGACATGTGTCTGGTGCACAGGATCACAACATAGAATGTAGCTCTAAGGCTTCTCACCATGTCTTTTAAAGGCAAGGCAAAGATTGATACCGAACACTATCACCTAGCACTATTTGCACTTAGGACGAGCTTAGAGATATGTTCTATGAGAGGTTCTCAAATGACGAAGATCGCTCTTTGTTGTATTATCAACTATCTGTCATAAAATGAGCTCCCCAATAGGCTATGATGGACTTCACTGTCGGATTCCACACGAATTGGCAGAGGATCCCTGTTACTATACGCCTGACTCTTAAGTTGGCATTCATATTTTATCTGAAGTCCATCAATCCCAACATTTCCATGATGATCAATTCTTTGGGAGGAGCTACTCTACTAGATGCTTACGGTGTCATCATCAAAGTCGAGAATCATTTGATAGATTGCGGAAAGTTGCCTCCTCAGCCTATCATGCCGATATTTCCTGAAATATTGATACCCGCACAAGAAGTCACGTCGACTAGCGTGCCTACAACTCTCCAGTCAATGACACATATGCGACACCGCCACAAAATGTCGCCTCTACATCCATTTCTTCCAAAAATGAAATGAGTGATCTTAAAGAAATGTTGCAGACTATGGAAAATGAAATAACCACCCTCACGCAAAACCAATCAACGCCTCCAAAGCCTGCCTATCAGAACTATCAAGGCAGACAACCCTCATATTAGTAGAATCAGTACCAAGGTAGTTCTCGCACTAATACACCAGTTCTGACAGTCAACCAAATGGTGTCGGTGCCTACTCCACTAACGAACGCTTCACCAAGCTCGAGTAGGGAATTAACCACGGGGCAAAGCAACACAGCCAAGGCATGACGCTAGACCATGGAGGTTATGTATATGCCTCGCCACAAATGGAGAGTGTGGTACTTACCGCACAAATGCAAAGGATGTCTGTAGAACAAGAATCTGACATCCCTCCTGATCACGCACTCTTCTCATGGATGGAGGAAGAAGAAACAGTGTTTCCTAATGATACGTCCATATCCAAAACACCGCAAGTGCAATTTGAATATAACACTCTCTCAAAGAGGACATTTACTAGCAAGTTAGTTGTTTCGCATCTAGCCAGCCCGCAACTTAAAGGTGCTTCCAATGAAATACTTGGCACTTCCACTGCGCCGCTGACATCTCAACCGCGGAAGGAAATTATCATAACAAGAGAAAAGGAGCAGAAACCTCCAAGTTTTCCACCTTTTAATGTGGTAGAACAATTGAAGAAATCATCCGCTAATGTGTCTCTATGGGACATTCTAGTTATCCCAAAGCTAAAAACGCTATTACAGAAGGTGCTTCAAGAAGAGGTTAGCGCAATGCCAATAAAGTAGTTAGCCAATGCAGAGGAAGTTAATCCACTATCTCCAGCTAAAGTCTTTACGAATAGCACAAGAGAATCCCTTGTCGAAGTTAGAGATAAGTTGAAGCCCCAACCCTTCTTCTTAACTCTCATTATAGGGAAGAAGTTATTGCACAATGCTATGATTGATTTTGGCGCTAGCACCATTGTTATGCCTAAGCAAATAGCTAAAGCTTTAGGACTTGGCTATGAACCTATGAAAAGGGGAGTAATGCAGCTTGATGGGAACAAAGTTGAAACCATAGGTGTCATCAAGGAACTTCCTTTAACTCTATTTTCTTGCCCTAGTATCATAGTGCCGCAAGACACTATGATCATATATGTTCCTCCCATATTTGGCCTTTGTCTATCCCATGAATTTACTTCAAAGGTAGGTGGATACCTGTCCCTAGATTGGTCACATATGATTCTCAGAACCAAGCACAGCGCAAAAATGAAGATAAAATCAGAGGCTTTACATTTTGAACATGTAGCAGATGAAGCCCTGATCAATTTTGAAGCTGTGCATACCTCTATCACCAAGCAAGAAATGTATTGCGTTGAATTACTAGAGAAATAAAAGGTGACCGGAGATCGGGATGATCAAGAAGATGCTCTGTTGAGTGAACACATGGACAGTGACCCTTTCGACAATTATCATGCTACAGGATTGGACACCTATGTAATTTATGATGAAGACCAGGTGCTCCCGAAGGTTGCTAAAGAGTTTGAAGGTGTCCAAGCACCTGAGCTATGGAAGTTATACTTTGACAGAGCAAGATGTAAAGTAGGCGCCAGAGCGGAGATATGTTTAATATCCCCACAAAATAAAAAAATACTGTCTTTTTGCTTCCAGTTCACTTGTACGAACAATGAAGCCAAATATGAAGGATTAGTTCAAGGTTTAAGCCTTGAAAAGTGAATGGGCATTAAGAAATTAATGGTGTTTGAAGATTCTAAACTAGTAGTCAACCAAGTCCAGGGGATTTCTACAGCAAGGAATGTTCGTATGAGATCCTATCGGCACTGAGTTTGGGACCTGGTTGAGAGTTTTGAAGCCTTCAACATCCAAACGGTTCCAGAAGAATGAAATGGCGACACAGACCACATGGCCGTGATTGGTGCTCAATTTGATCTTTCCTCTGACCTTATACATAATGAAAACTCTGTACGAGTAATAGTTTGACTAGCGATTCCTAACATTGATCAAAGTTGGCAGGTTTTTGAAAGTGATGAACATATTGCCTCGTTCATCCAGCAGTCAAGGGAATTCACCGATCGACTTCAACCAAAGATCACCAAGGCTTATGAAGGACAAATCATGCAACTCAAATCCAACAAGCTTTCAAAAGGATTGGTTACTCTCAAAAAAAAAATTGATTGTGACGATGCAAGAAATGATAGACAGAAGTTTGTGGCAGAAAAAAGTGATTACATAGACCTTTGGGTCTCAGATGGCAGAAACCTTTGAGTCGGGAAAGATGTCCCACACCATGATAAAGAAAGGCTCATCAATTTCTACCAGAAATATGGAGTAGTGGCCTGGTCCTATGATGATCTGGAGGGATACGATCCTGACATCACCCAGCACATGATCGAGCTGATAGAAGGTGCAAAACTAGTCCAAAAAAAGCAGAGGCTAGTAAACCCCAAAATTGAAGCGATAATGGTGCAAGAGCTGACCAAGCTAATTGAGTTGCGGATTGTCTTCTCAATCAAGCATAGTACTTGGGTATCCAATCTGGTCCCGGTCTGCAAGAAGAATGGAGATATCCACTTGTGTGTGGACTTCTGAGACCTAAATAGAGCATCCCTGAAGGATCATTATTCACTGCCTTCTATGGATTCAATCCTACAAATGGTAGCAGGATCAAAAATGTTTTCTCTACTGGACGGCTTCTTCGGTTACAATTAGATTCGAGTTAAGGAGGATCAACACAAGACTACGTTCACTACAAAGTGGGGAACATTTGCATATGCTAAAATTCCTTTTGGTTTATCCAATGCAGGGGCAACATTCCAATGGGCGATGGACATCGCTTTCAGCGAGCTAATCAATAAGTTTATTCTAATTTATTTAGATGATCTTACTATGTTTTCTAGATCTAAAGATGATCATTTTGACCACTTAGAAATAGTTTTTCAAAACTACCAGGAGTTCAGAGTTTCCCTGAATCCAAAAAAATGTGTATTCAGAGTGCCGCAAGACAAGCTGTTATGACACATGGTATCCAAAGGAGTTTCAATCGACCCCGAGCGGGTGAAAGCTATCAAGGAACTTCCCCTGCCGATGAATAAGAAAGGCGTTCAGTCCTTCCTGGGCAAGGTAAATTTTGTTAGCAAGTTTATTTCTGACTTTGCGGGAATAATCAAGCCAATCACCCTAATGCTTAAAAAGGATCAAGCATTCAACTGGACAACGAAAGCTCGGGAAGCCTTTGAAAAAGTCAAGGATGCTATTTCTACAACCTCGGTACTAGTTAATCCAGATTTATCTAAGGATTTTATAATGTATGCATTCAATAGCAAGTCCAGTATTGCTACTGTCTTAACCCAAAAAGATAATGAAGGAAAAGGAGAACATCCAGTGGCATTCTACTCCCAGACCCTGAAGGAATATGAGATGAATTATAATTTCGTCAAAAGACAAGCCTTTGCAATAGTGAAGGGACTTAAAAAGTTCCGCCATCTAATCTCTTGCAACAAAGTGTTTGTTTATGTCACACATTCCAATGTGCATGAATATATCATGGAGGGAGAAATCACAGAAAAAAGAGTTAATTAGATCACCAAGATCCTTGAATATGACATTGAGGTCAAACCCACTAAAATTGTCTGAGGAAGAGGACTGTGCGAATACATGGCGCAAGATGAAGAGATACCCGCTGAAGAAGAGCAACCAGAGCTTGTTCTCATAAATGAGCCAGAATCTGAGGGTTGATGGCTAACAGATAGAATGAGGTTTATGCAAACAGGAATTTATTTGCTAGGTTTTTCCCCCCAAAAGAGGAGATATTATCGGCTGCAAAATTGCGGATATGCGTAGTGGAAGGGGTCCTTTTCAAAAGGAATTTCAATGGTCTCCTCCTGCGATGTGTTACTACATAGCAAGCGCAGAGAATCCTTAACATGTTCCACAATAGCGCTGCAGGTGGACACTTCTTCGCTAAGACCACCACCATCAAAATCATGTGCGCAGGTTATTATTGGCCCACACTTTTCAATAATTCTTACTCTTTGGTAAAATCTTGCAAAAAATGCCAGTTCTTTATAAACAAAAGGAAGAATTTTGCAATGCCTCACAAACCTATAGTGGCAGATGAACCATTTGCCCAATGGGGCATGGACTTCATTGGGATGATTAATACCGCTTCCAGTGAGCACAAGTGGATTCTAACCGCCACATATTACTTCACAAGGTGGATAGAGGTCGTTTCGCTTAAAAATGCAACAAAGGCAGAGATAGTGGATTTCCTCGAAGAGCTGGTGACACAGTTCGGTTCTCCAAAGACTATCATTTCTGATAATGTCAGAGCTTTCCTAGGCGCAAAGGTATGTCACTTTGTATTAACAAATGGCATATTCCTTAAGACATCATCAAATTATTACCCGCAGGGAAACGACCTAGTGAAGTCAACGAACAAGAACCTAGTCCGACTCCTTAAAAGAATTGGTTCAGAACACCAAAGAGAATAGCATAAAAACCTCTGAGTGACACTTTGGGAAAACTGCATAACTCCTAAGTAAGTCCTTAAGACTTCGCCTTATGAGTTGGTATATGGGAAAGAGGCACTGTTGCTTATATCTATGGAGATTTCAACGCTTCAACTGTTGAAATCCATTGAGATAGAACAAAATAGTGCCATGGAGGTTCGGTTTTTCGAACTGTTAGAAGTACAAGAAAAAAAGGGAGAATTCCCTAATAGCCATGACAAACCGCCAACAAGTTGTCAAGCGATGGTTTGACAAGAAGGCTTTTGACCAAGGCCTAAAGTGCAGAGACTTAGTACTGAAATATGATAAAAGGGCTGCTAATCCAGGTTAGCATGGAAAATTTGATAGCCTATGGGAGGGCTCCTTTAAAATCATTTGGTGCAAAAAGCATAACGCTTTCGAGTTAGAAAGTATGGCACAGGAACCCTTGGGAATTTTGGTCAATGGGATTCATCTTAAGCTGTTCCATTAAGTGCCAAATTTTATGTACATATGTGAATAATGCTTTTATTTTATTTCCCTTTGTGTTGGCCAGAATTTTTTGAAATTGGTTCATGTTTCGGCAGAAACAACCCGTAATTGTAGAGAGTAGAGCAACGAAATTGCTTTACAGTTAAAAATACACCCATGTGCAAAGGAAATGAACACATATGCTAATGAAAGAGCCCATACAATAGATATGCAGAATGGAAGAGAGAGCCATGAATTTTTATACAAAGATATATGTCGATTTATATATATTCTTTCATTTTTTACATTGCAAAAATGGCTGAGAGAGCCATAATTCAAAAATTATATGATTATATGAGCTATTCTTTCATATATGCTATATTTATAGCCTTTTTTAGGCTTATATACAAAAACTATAAAGCAAGTAGTGTATTCAACAACATAAAACAAAGAAGTTGGGGGGCATTTTATCCAAGAGCAAGGAGGCATTTTATCCAAGAGCATAGGAGGCAGCAATTGACACATCTATGGCAGCGTCTACCGCTTCTTCTACGGTAGCGCCTACTGCGTCTTCATCGACAAGTTCTTCAGCAGCCAAAGTAGAATCATTTGGCACAACCGCCATTGGCAGAGGTAACACCAAGTTCCTGAAGTCAGTGTACCAATCTATGTCATAGAATGGTATTATGTTGTAGCTATGGAACAAAAAGTGCAAGGCCTGGGTAACCCTCTGTCGATGCTCGTCACATGTTTGGAGGCAGAACCCACTAAGAAACGACAACCATATAATGACCGCTTCTTCCTCAATGTAGCGACGAAGGTCACTGATTGTTGGCAAGCCTACCCCATATGCAGCATGAGCGACAATCTCACCTAGGCCATTCATGTACTTTTTTGAAAAAATTTCCTTGACCAGCTTCAGAATTAGAGGCTTAGGGATAGCAATGTCTAACATCGACGTAACAAAGTGCGAGCAGATATCAGTGTTCACACGGTATTTGTCCTCATATTCTATACAATCCCTACCCATAACCCATTTTATGGCTACCAAAACCAAGGAGTGTTTATTCTTGGTCATTCTCTTCAATCGCCTAGTGGAAATCTCTCCCAGAAAAGTTGTACGTGACTTGTAAGAGGTTAACCTAATGGGAGTATCCATGGTACTGACACAATGCTTCTACCTTCTTAACTAACACTAAAACTTACCTACTACCTAGCCTATGTGAAAACTCACTCACTGAAGCTAAACACTATGCCAATGACCTATTGATTTTGTTCAAATGCTAAGTGTGATTTCCTCACTACTTAGTAGCCTATTTATAGAAAAAATGAGAAAAAGCATGCTAATCCATTTTGAGAAAACGTGATGATAACCAAGTGCCAACTTGAAAGGCGTGTCTGTGTTTGCTCACATTTTATGACCGGTTGCATCTACATAAGTACGACTCAATGCGTGCTAAGTTAATAAGAGCTAGTTAATTAGCTTTAAAATGGTGGCGCTCATCGGTAATAAGTTGCACAACTATAGGCTATTGTGTCATCTCATAGGCGTTTCCCAAATCCCAAGGCATGATCCATATCTTTTCAGGTTGTGATCATTTGCTTTGGCTTAATCATTTCGTTCAGGATATTAATTGCCAGCACATACTAACGCAAGGTTAGAAGGAAAATTGTCGGCACAAGTTTCAAGGAAATCACAACATATCACACAGTTGCCAAATGCAATAATGAATTCTTGCCACCTCGAAATGGCAAGTAATTCATTTTGCATGAGTTGAGGAATTAACGCTACATGCCAAATTAAATGCAAAAATCACACTTTCCTCTACTACCTTGAGAAAAGATAGCTAAATATTGCATGAAAATGTTTAAGGCTTAAAGTCTTTTCAAATACACTAAGGCTTAAACTGCAGAGAGGTTTTCAACATATCCAAAGCTGAATTAAATTTACAAAGAGTTTGGAACCTGCAGGAGTTTTCATCTAAAGAAAAATGTCGAAGAGTTCATCACAACAAATGCAAAAGGAGATTGGTTAGGATATATTTATAGCCATACAGTCGTCAGAAGATGTGTATATCTATGAAGATTTAGCATATGCTATGCCTGGTATACCAAGCAAGCCAAAGAGGGTGAATACGATAGAGCTAAATAGGCCCAAAGATTATAGAAACAAGAAAAGGGTTGAAGAGAAACGGGATAACATTTATGACCCATGACTCACAAAAAACCCTAAATCCTTAAGAGAAGCAGCCTGTGCAAAGGTGAAGTCACCTAAGGTAGAAACATTGACAACAAGGAAGGTTTGGTATAGTGGTCTTCCACAATACATGGTTCCGCTACTACATTACTGCCCAGAGATAGTTGATGTCGCCATTCAGCATTATAACCCTAGCACCCGCTGCATCGAGGGCCAAAACTTAAGAATTCACATTAGCCCGCAAGCCATTTGGCATATGCTATGTATCCCAGACCCAAGTAAAATAAGAGAGAAAATTGAGCCCTTCTTCCTTGGTAAAGGAGAAAAAATGTGGAAGGCGAAGAAGAACTCAAATTTCATGACGGAGGAGATTGCTAAGAAGGGAATCCTAGGCACTAAGCTATCGAGTATCGCATTGTCACGCGGTTCATTTCATAAGGACATGCAAGATGCTATGTCAATGCTAGATTTTGTGTGCGACCGAGACTCTGACGAGATGGTGGAAACCTTTCAATTGGGGTCGACTTTCTAATTCCGCAAACAACACAATACTTTCTAGTATGATTTCGCCAAGTTCCTGGTGGAGGAGATGATACGGCAAATAAAAAATTACCCGGTGGAAGGAAAGTTTAGATTTCTCTCATTCCTGATTCACATGTACCTACATCAAAACCCTGATTTCTTCGACAGGTATTTTAAATTATCATTTCTTGATGAAAAGAAGAGGAGGAAGCCAGTATCCACGTGGACACCCTTTCTTTCCATGTCATATGATTATTATGCATTTTTGGATTATTTTATAACCCCGGTCTTGCAAGATTTACAAGGAGGAGGTGACATAATCTAGCTTGACAAGGATCAGACCAGATATATGTAGAGTTTCACTCCCGCTTATGACTAGTTCTTAGGAATAGATTTCACAATTCTCTGAATGCAGGGCTTCACTGGTCAACCCTTCCTTCTCCTAGCCTGCATCACAGATAGGGTGCTCGCACTTGAAATGTATAGGCAGGTGTGTATAATTGATTTTACCTTTTGTAGCAGCTCAAGTGTCAAGAGAAAAGGATTCTTCACTTGTTCGAAGAATTTCAAAACGATGACTCTATTAAAGAAGCAATTAGATCAGTTATTGCAAGATATAAACTGGCTCATTTAGGGTTGGTTTTGGTATGTGACAAATAGGATTATAACCCTTTCAATGACCTACTGGAGCCGCACATGAAAGTTACTCATGTTCCTCAACCTTACTGGGAAAAGCATCGTAACCCGCAGGCAGACAAAGATGAAAATTTTGTTGAACTAGCGTGTGTTCCCACACAAGATAACAGAGGGCCATGACAAAAGTTCTACTTTGTTGTGGTGGTGGCTAAAGATAATGTCTAGATGGAACGTACCATGTACAACAAGTTGTGAAAGGATGAGGAATGAACTGATGAGAAGATATAATCTTTCTGGAGGTATCGCTAAGTAACAGGGCAATTGGATTCCCCTTATGAGAGCTTGAAGGAGGACAAGGAATTTCAAAAATGGTGGGATGAAGACCATCCCAGCCCAGACTTTGGTGTCAATAAGAGCGATAACCCGGAGGATGAGTTCGAAGAACATGAAGAGGAAGCAGCAACTTTTGCGTCCTCAACGCCGAAGAAGAAAAGGTTCGAACAGCTTGCCTATGTAGCCATGAATGTATAGTTTAATGTATTGAGGGCTTCGCATACACTCACTTGGGTCGCTAAGGTAGCTAGGTGACTAACATAGTAAATGACAATAACTGCTGAAGTTGGGGAAACCCCGCCTGTAAAACGATAGCATACAGAGACCATTATTGGAGAGGGTTCGCAAGAACCCGTTGGAAGATAGGTTCTTGTAGCGAGCCAAGAGCCTGAAGCTGAGAGAGAGTTGCTAACGA
Organism: Sequoia sempervirens; assembly: GCA_007258455.2. NCBI lineage: Eukaryota > Viridiplantae > Streptophyta > Pinopsida > Cupressales > Cupressaceae > Sequoia > Sequoia sempervirens. The sequence goes on along the minus strand of VDFB02051890.1, from coordinate 183,171 downwards.
TTTTAGAGCCACCATCAACCAATCAATAGCTAAAATTCTCTCCTTCTCTTCCTTCTCAATCCTTGGTATTTATCCCTGTCTCAGCAGCAATCCCTGCTATGAGTACTGGCCCTTTGTTTCCCACTTTTAATCCACACACATTCGGGAGGTTTCGCCCAATTCTCACAAACCACTCCACCCCACTTTACTCCTTTGTGAATCCTTACACCAACTGTTGCTGCTCAAGCTCCCCTTGCCTCGCTTTCCAAAGGTGTGCCCTTTGCAGGCACCCCTACTTCCGCTATTGTTGTGGATCCTCTTCTATCACAACAGGTTGATTCCGTAATGAGAACTCCTTCACCATTCCAGCCCATGAGTCCTTCTGTTGATTCACCAATTGAGTCATGGCAAGTGGCAAGCCCTTCTGGTGGTTCTCATACCAAGCTTTGGAATGTGCCCCACTTCTCCCCGCAAACTATCACTCTCTAGAAAAAGCAAATGCCTAAGCCTATCAAAATTACCTATCCATACGCCCTACCTTTTGGTGCTCCTTTCGTAGGTGGACTAGTTTCATCGCCAGTTGAATTCATGGTGTAGATTGACTGCGGAAAGGAAGCACATGCAAGTAGAATACAAAAGCACAAGGCAAAAGATGACGATACTTCTGCAAAACTAAAAATACAAACTCTTTATGATGAGACCAGGCAAGAGTTGAAGTTTGCAACCATGTACCCGAGAGTAACCAAGCCGCAGGGGAGATGTGCCCGGAAGGCTATGAAATATATACGGTAGGGCTTGACATGAAGGTGGCCTGACCGCAAGATAAGGTTGAGTATATGGAGGAAACACAATGAGTGGTCACCTCCGACTTCCTTAAAATTGGTTTCCAGCTAAAGAAAAAGGACAAGCAACTTAAAGTAGTAAGGCAAAGGGTTAGATTTTTGGAGAAAAAAGAGAAATCCTTGGAGGCAGATGTTGCACGTATAACAAAAAGGGCACTGACAACAAAGAATGAGAAGAACAAACTTCAGGGTGAGCTTGCGAAGGTTTAGACTATCGACCCTATTGTGGTAAACAAGTTGTGTACTAAGAATAAGGAGGCAAAGCAGAATTTTCAGCTAAAGAATGAAGAGCTAGAACGACTTTTCCTTGAGTATAGTCAAGGAATAGCACAAAAGAATGAGGCTTTGGAGCACCAACAAGTTCAATATGAGCAGAAGATACAAGAAAAAAAAGGTTGAATTTGAGGGCCTAAAAGCTCAATTAGAACAAGAGCTTCAAGAGATAAAGTCCTCTCTAGACATGCTCTTAGCAAATCACTCCCGAGCTGAGGAGAATTGGAATAAATAAATGAGCAGCTATGCGGAACAACTAGCGTCCAAGAAAAGAAAAAGAGCAGAGTTGGTTGAGGCCATTAACTTGAAGGATGTAGAGATCGCTTCTCTTAAAAGCTCTCTTATGTCATCTTCTGCATAGCCGGATATTATTCTGTTAGTTAGGCAGTTGTACATTTCTCATTGGGAAAAGATTAATTTTTTTTGCCTAGCACTGCAACCCACCCTCCAATTCATCGCCAAAGCATCAAAGCTGAGCTCAGAGGCCCATGATACAATTGAACAGTTCCCACGGTTTATCTTGGAAAATGTTCCAAAAGCAAAAGATCTACTCACCAAGCTATACTCGGTCTCTGATGAAAACCTCGCCAAGGCAGGGATTGAAGATCAGGATGTTGTTGCCTAGACGACAAACAAGTTTATCCATTGCCACTCTGCCTTCCAGTGCACTAAAGCGATTGCGGCTACTCTGGACAAAACAATGGACAAAATGCAGGAGAATTTCTCCAAGTTGAACATGATGGGTTTGTCATCCCCATTCATTGAGAATGGCTCTATTGCTATAGCTAAGTAGATTGCAGAAAGAATTGAAGAGAAGGAGAATGAATCAGATGCTTTTAGGAATTTTTTTCATCCTCCCACCGCAACCGACATTGAGGGAGTTATTCATTCGCTTTCATAGCTATTGTTTCATTGTGAAACAGGGGTTGGCTTACCTGATGCACTGCCTCATAAAGAAATGATTGATCTAAGCGGAGCACAAGAGAATTTGTGCAACATAGTAAAGCCATCTGAGGATGAATGGTAGCCTCTACAAGCGGCTCTTTCCAATATATGATTCTATTACTTAATGAAATGGCACTCTGGTTTGTAAATCAGAGAAATTTTGGGTTCTTTGTTCCTCAACCGAGACGCCCCTAGTAGTCGCCAAAAGTTGTGAATAAATATTCAACGAGCTCCCTTTGGGTGTATTTTACTCTAAGTATCGACCTGCGGATCGAAGGAAATCCACTTGGTCTTTTTATCAAAATTCGCTTCCCCTCCATGTGTCTGCTCTGTGCACCCTAAGGGTTTCCCTTCCTTTGCATCTCAGGAATCCCAATTATACTTCCACGTGTCGTAGTTGTAGGTCATTTTTAATTGTTCTTTTTTTTTGCCTCATTGGGCTTCGCTCAAGTGCCACAAAGATCTCACTACCAAAGAATTTGGCAGGCCCTACAATTGTTGTCTACGATGCACTCTTACTACGTGTCTACTCTTTGCAAATCTTTCAGTGAGAGGATGAAATAACGACTGTAGGCAACGAAATGCTGCCACGCGTCTTTTTTTGCACCCAGTCGATGATCATCTCCTCCACTTTTGGATAGTGCTATGCCAACTCAACACGTGTAGCCTTGGTGCAAGTCTTCAACGATTAGAGATAAAGGCTCACACAGGCAGTGAAATGCTGCCACATGCCTATTCAGTGGATCTCGTATTTGGGTGATGAACCAGGCGAACCAAATGTTGCGATTAGCAGCTGCATGTCATAATCATTTGCACGGGATGGTGAAACTTGTCTGTTTAACCTTATTAAGACCACCACCATCATTTGCAAAAGATTCACTTGAGCCTGGAATGACCAGATGCTTGGTTTCAAATCTTTTATGTTGCAATGGCTTGGGGAATATTCTTATTTTTGCATCATTGTCGGGGATTGTGAAATCTTTTCTGTTGTTGCTCTCTGAAGCGGTGGGAGTTTTTTGCTATATATAATTTTCTCTGTTGTGAGGAAAGGATCTGGAATATTGGAGGAACACTGGTTTTATGAAAAGACGCCTAACCTTTATTACTATTTTATTTTATTGCAAAAGACTTTCAGATTGTGCCAATTATTCAGCTTTTTTATTCTTTCATGCTATTTGATTAAACTATAAATTGTGTTGCTATTGTCTAGATATTCCATTTGAGAACTTCTATATATATTGAATGCAATTTTGTTGATCTAGATCATGTCTAATGACTCTTCTTGGTAGTAGGAATATATGCAATGTTATTTTATGTCAATGAATGGATTGTCTGTGCTTTAATTTTTAGTTTTTGCTTTTCTGGAACACTACAAATACCAATCGGGCCCTTAGATCTATGATTTATCGTTCCTATCATTAAGTCTTGGTGCATCGCCTTAGGTTAGACTTTATTTTATTATATCTGTTTCATTTTCTCTTTCCAAAACCCCATTATAGAAGAAGCCAGCTTCTCTAAAAACTCGGAGGCCACTCAGTTTAGCGCAAAAGGTCCCTGATAAACTGAGATTCTCATAAGACACTGTTACCTTGTCAAATTTTGGCATCAACAGAACCCTCCTATATGTGTTTATAATCCTTTCAAACAATTACCTAGCTTGCATACTTTCTTCCCCCTTTAAAACTATTTTTTTTCATCTTCAACTATAAAGTCACCTAAGAAACCTAGGTAAATTTGTAGGGTCACTTGGGCCTACACTAGTAAAATAGGTGACCCACCTTTGAAAGGGGAAATCTTGTCATGTTTGGTTGATACATGGATATTTTAGTTTTGATAGTTTCTCTTCTAGTTGGCCTTTATTTAATAGTCTTCTTGAGTCTTAATGAAACCAATCACTCCCCCTAATTTTTTCTCATCTCCCCGTGAGATATTATCATCTTCCATTGGTTGATTGATATTTTTATTTATTTAAACATCCCATCTCCCATACATATGGGGAAGAAGAGAATGGTGGAATATTGCCTACATTTGGTAGCCTCTATATCATTTTTCAAATAATATTTGTACCCTTTCCTCTTTGAATAGGAATACGATCCCACCCTTAAAATTTTATAGAAACTTTTACTTACACAACTTAAAGTAGTAATTATATCATCAATTTTTTTTAGAACTATAAAACTTTGTTATTTCTTCTTGGTTATATTAGAATATGTCATTGCTTTCTTAGATTTTATTAAATTTAAGTTACTTTCTTATATTTAAATTATATTAGATACTTTTTTTTAATCTACTTCCTACAACTCTATCAATTCAAAATACTTATAATAAATATTCATTCTTCTTCAACATTCAAATTCAAATAATATTCTTTTGCTAGTAATGGTCAACCATTGGCTAAATTGCTTTGGCTTAAGGCGCTCAGATTCCACAAAAAGGGTATCCAGACCCTGCAATAGTTTTTTCATAGACCCACAATGTGTATCATGTAGTGGGAAGAATTATGTGCCTGTACAGGCTTCTTAACTAGGACCATGTGACCTTTGATGGTCTGGTGAATGCTATTCCTGTAGAGATGCTTCATAAGGTTGGAATTTGTGGGACCAAACCTTAGTGGAAGGACTGGAAGTGGTATCCAGACACCCCTTTTAGGAATTACAAGCCTCGACTTGGTTACAGGTGGCTTTCACCACACTTTCCTATGATTCAAAGTTTGAACCAGAGGTGGCTTCTTCAATCTCCCACTCATTTCTAGCATAAAAATATTTGCTACCACTTGGTCTACAAGTGTTGAGCTGAAACTTTCCCACTTTGCTTGGTGTATTCTTTTTCAAGGCTTGCATGTGGGTTCTCAGCTTGTTCACCTGGGGGTCCAGGACCCTCATTTCCCTTTTTGTGGGAAAGATGAGACTTTTAAGTATCTTTTTTTTTTTCTATAGCTCAACAATTTTGTACTTGGATTCATGACTTCTTTCAGCCCTTTGGGTCAGAGCCTTTCTCCTGGCATATGATTCTATTGGGAGACTTGCTTAGATTTCATGTTAAGTATACCCAACTTTGGCACACTTTCAAGGTGGAAATCCTTTTTAATATCTAGAAAGACAAAAATGCTTGCATATTTTCTCATTCTCAAATGGATATTAATGTTTCTTTATATGTTAAAGCTATTATTTTTTCTAATGTGCTCTTACAAATTCAAGTGTAAGCTAACAAAGTTGCACTTTAGGTTGCTCACCTGCAAGTGTTGCCGGACCACTGGGGCAATGCCTCGTGTATTGTTGCTCGGGTGCCCACTTTGCCCACCTCTTCCCGCAGTTGATCACCTTCTTGGGGTTGGCAGCGAAGTGGTTCTATGCATCCCCGCTCTCAGCCTCCTTTTTGGCGGACTCGGTCTCCTCCGCCGCGGGCTAGCTAGGGGTGGCCCTCTGGTGGTGCTTCGGGGAGCAGCGGTTGTGGTTCTGAGTGGCCCTTTGATGACACTCCTACTTCTAGCTCTGGTTGGCTAGACTTTGGTAAATGCTTTCCGTGTCTGGTGCTTGCAATCTCACCCTTGCGTGAGGATAAAGATAAAGAAAAGGAAAAAGATGTTGACGATGGTTGGGGTCCTCCTTCTGACATCACTAACCCCGCTGATGTATGGGGGAAGAATTTGGATGACAGAGACCCTCCTAGCTCTACTGGCACTACTTTGGCTGCTTAATGGCCCTTTTTATATGTTTTGTATTCTTGGACTTTTGGGCTCGACCCATGTGATTTTTTGGTTTTTCTGGGCACTACCCATGTGACTCTCGGGGTGTACCTTCTTACCACCCACTTTTTTTGTGAATATGTAACTTTATCTTTATATTAATATAGATAGTTGCCTATTCATCAAAAAAATAAAAAAAATAGTTCTTTCATCTATGAAAATAAAATCCATTTAGCTATATTTATTCAAAATTATAAAATGAAAACTTCTTTCATTCGTTAGTTAATTCATTTATTTGATATCTTTGCATTGCTAACATATAAAATTGAAAAATCGAAACATAGCAATAGGCTCATCTTTTCATAGGTTTCAAAAACCTCTTCAACATCTTCAAATTAGTCATATTTAAACAAATCAAATTAAATAAAATAAATTAAGCAACAATCATCATTTAACCAAGCAAAAAAATACAACTAGTTGAGGTTACTCTCTTAAGTTTTTATTCTGTCATCACTTAAATTTTCATGCCCAATGTATCTAGAGTTGAGGAAAATTGGTTTAACATAGTTCTAGATAAGGTTAGAAAAAATCTAGGATAGGAATAATGATGAAACCTTTAACAGGTTTGATGCTTTGGAAGACTTAGTCCAGGAAGAGGGAATTTCAATAGGGCTGCCCTCCAATGTTGGATCTTTGGATATGGTTTTGACAGAAGATAGAGAAAAAGCTAATTAGGATTTTCCTATGGTGAATTTGTAGGAGAGTCAAATGGAAACAAATGTTCTCCCCCCGGCTACAAGATGTTCCAATTACAAGGGAGTCTATGGTCTTGAAGGGTGTTGGTGCCATGGTGGATCATATTCCCTCTCAAGTGAAAGAGTCTTTGGATTCCATGAAAAGCAGTGGGGTTGTGCAAGACTTGGTTTTGCAGCAAAAGTCACTCAAAAAGGGGCCTCTAGAGAAATCTTCCAAGGTAGGATGGAAGAAATATCACAAGAAGGTGAAATTGATTGGTGAGACATTGGTGGATCTAGGGTCGGTGAAGCCATTAGACTCTTATTTCTCACAATCTCACAAATGATTTTTATTTCGTGGAATGTGAGGGGTATGAATAACATCCCTAGGAAAAAGTATTCGTGAGATTACTAGAATGCACTCTCTTGATATTGTCTTGCTTCAAGAGACTAAATTGATAGTGGATGGTATGATGAATAGAGCTCCTAGAGTCTGGACGCATAGATTATGTCAATGTTGGGGCCCTTGGTAGCTCTAGTAGTGTGGCATGTTTATGGGATCCAGGGAAGGTTTCTCCTTTGTGGTGGATCTCGAGTCACTCTTCTATTTATATGGTTGTTGCTAGTTTGAAATTAGGTGAGACCTATCTTTTCACTAATGTTTATGCACCTACTAATTATATGGGAAAGTCCCATCTTTGGGCTCATGTTAGATATGTTCAATCTCTTGCTCCTCTTCTTCCCTGGATCATGGCAGGTGACTTTAATGTTGTTTATTGTTTGGAGGAAAAGAGATGTGGTATAACTAGGCTTGATCCATTTGCTGACCTCCTAAGGGACAATATTGCTTTGTTGAATTTAATTGATGTGAAATCGAATAATGTCACATTTACATGGAATAATAGAATATGTGGAGAAGATGCCATCTCTAAGAGGCTTGAAAATTTTCTTGTCTCCTATTTTTGGGTTGGTGTTTAGGTGGTCTACCAGCTCAAAGATCTTGTATTAGAGAGGGTTTGATCACTAGCAGATTAAACTCTTAGTTGCTCCTTCCAAGGCTCCTAGGAGCCCCTCTTTCAAGTTTCAACTCATGTGGTTGTGTGATCCTTCTCTCTAGGATTTGATGTTTGATTGGTGGCATAAAGGGATGCCTTCTTTTGGGAGGGCCATGTATTCCTTTGCTTAAAGGTTGAAGTATGTTAAATATAAAATCAAGAAGTGGAATAGGCAGTGCTTCGACAACCTTCACCATAATAAAATGGAATATCATGCTTGTTTGGATCTATCACACATCAAATATGAGAGTATGATCTATATGTTTATTTGAGTAGGGAGGAGATAATAGCGGTTAAGGATCTTAAGGAATCAAAGTTGTGGGAGGATATTTTTTGGAAGAAAAAGTCTTGCATTGATTGGCTTTAGGAAGGGCGTTGAAATGTTGCCTTCTTCCATAACTTAGTTGTTTCTAGGAGGAATGGGAATCTTATCTCCTCTCTTATGTCTTCAAAGGGGACTTAGATTTCTTCTCTAGGGGAGATCTCTCGGGAGGCTTCTTAGTTCTTCTAAGCTTTTTTCACTGAGGATTCACCCATGCATGGGGGGAGGAGAACTCTATTTTGGCTTGCATCCCATATTTAGTGCCCAATGAGATGAATAAGGCTATGTTTTGGCCCATCTCACTTCAGGAATTAGAGACAGTGGTGTTTCAAATGAAAAGGGAAGGCCCCATGCCTTGATGGTTTTCCAATAGAATTTTTTTAGGAGTTTTGGAGATCATTAAAGTTGACCTATTGGATATGGTTCAGGAGTTGCAGAGGAATAAATAAATGCTAAGAGTCTTGAATTCCACTTTTCTTGCTCTTAGTCCTAAAAAGGAAGGTGTCAATTCTTTGGACTAGTTTAGACCCATTGCTTTGTGCAATGTGGCTTACAAAATTATCACTAAACTGATTATGGAAAAACTTGATCCTTGGCTTAACTCTTTGATTTATGAAGAGCAAGGTGGATTTTTTGCTGGTAGACAAATTTTGGATGGGATTGTGATTGTTGGTGAGGCTATTGACTCCATGGTGACTTCTAAGGATAAGGCCATGTTCATTAAATTGGACATGGAAAAAGCTTATGATAGGGTCAAATGGGCCTTTTTGCAAAAAAAATTCTAGCCTTTGGTTTTGACAGTGAATGGGTTAACTAGATCATGAGTTTTGTGACTTCTACCTCCTTTTCAATTCTTATCAATGGGGAGCCTCCAAAGTTATTCGACACATCCAGAGGCCTTCAATAATGGGACCCTTTGTCTCTTTATTTGTTTGTTATCATGGCTTAGGGGCTAGGAAGATTTATCAAGTCTCGTGTTAGACAAGGGTTGATTCAGGGTTGGAGTTAGGATAACAGTTTGCCTCCTCATCTCATCTTCAATTTGTCGATGATAATGCTTTGATGGGAATGACCAGAATAAATGAAGCAATGAATTTAAGGAAAAATTGGGATATCTACTTGGCTACCTTGGGTCAAAAGATTAATGAGGGAAATTCAAGTACATTTTTTTCTTTAATATTCTTCATCTCATTTAGAACAAGTTTGCAAGGATTCTTTGATTCCAAGTTGGTTCTCTTCCTCTAGTCTATCGAGGGATTCCCCTTTTTTGGGATCTCCACCTAGGATTTTTTGGTAGGATGTCTTGGATAAGTTTTGCAAGAGGGTAATCCATTGGACTTGCAGATGGATTTCATCTATTGGGTGGGTGATTCTTTTGAAATTGATGATTCAAGCCCTTCCTATATATAGATGCTTTGTGCAAGTGGCACCTATAAATTTTATTAAGGAGTTTGATGCCCTCACTCACCAATTTCTTTGGACAGGAAATCTACTATCCTCCAAGTGGAGTTTGGTTAAGTGGGAATCTTTCTACAAGACAAAGCAAGAGGGAGGTCTTGGGCTCAAGCTGGGGGGTCTAAATGGTTAGGTTTTAGCAGTCAAATTATATTGACAATGGTGTACTTGCTAGGATAAGGATTGGGCTAGAATCCTTACTCAAAAGTGCCTTCCTGGGGTGGATTCTTGTGATGTGCCTTGATGTTGTCTTTTGGGGAAGGGATCTATGATCTGGGATACCTTCAAAAGAGGGGAAAAGTTGATTAAGGAGGGTATTTTTTGGATTTGCAATAAGGGTTATGAGGCTATTTTTTGGTATGATTCCTGGGATGGGTATCCCCCTATCATATCTTTGTTTCTTCATTTACAGCCTCTCTATGAAATTATTCTCGATGCAAGTTGAAGTAAGGTGAAGGACTTCAAATTTTCTAAGGTTTTGGGAGGTGGAGGTGGCTCATTAGAAGGAGCCCCAGGAGTGGTTGCCTAGTGGTGCTATGGAGATGTAGTAGGAGCTAGCTAAGATTTTAGTTGGTAGAATGTGTAGCTCCCTTAAGGGGAGAGATACTCTAACTTTGGGCCTTGACTCTAAGGGAAAAATTTTGATGGCCTTGAGGTACTTGGAGTTGGATAGGCACTTGTTTGGGAAGGCTGGTGTCCCTTGGTGGAAGCAAGTTTGGAACAAATTTTCTTGGCCCCAATGCAACTTCTTCTTATGGTTGGTAGTTCAAACTAGGCACCTTACCTAGGAGAATCTATGAAATTGAGGCTTCCATGACCCTTCTATATGTGTTCTTTGTAATAACAGTGAGGAGAGTACTTCCCATCTCTTATTTTAGTGTCCTTATTCCAAGGAGGTTTGGCATCTTTGATGGGGAGTTTGGAATCATGTTTGTGTCCATGCTACTTCTTTGGTTGACTTTTGGGAAATCTTGGGTAGACCTCCAGCTAAGACATATTTTCTTCAAATAGCTTGGGTTATTGGCCCTACTTTTATTATATGGCATCTCTGGCTTGGAAGAAATCAAAGGATTTTTCAAGATGAGAAATGGGTGGGGGCTCATTTATGGGAAAAAAATATGAATAGGATCTAGGAGATCATCTCATCAAAATGTGACCTTTTAGTTTTTGTGGATCCTAGTAATCTAGTCATTGTTAGGAACTTGAATTTGGAAAACTATGGCTCTAGGTTATCTATTGGTAAAGGCCCGTGCCAGGCCAAGAAGGAGGTCCATCAGGAGGGTAAGTGGCATTTTCCTCCTCAAGGAATTTTGAAGGTTAATATATATGGCTCTTCTAGATGGAATCCTAGGCATGCAGGGATTGGTGGCATTGGCTAAGATACTAATGGTGATGTAGTTTTTTCTTTTCTATTTATAAGGGTTAACATTCTAATAATCTTACGGAGGCTCTTGTGCTTCTTCATGTGATTGAGCATGGTTGCTTTCTTGTATCGGAAAGGATTATTTGTGAATCAATTCTTAGATTGTGGTGGACATGCTAAGTGAGGGTAGATTGGATGAGGCCAATTGGTAGTTGGCTATAGTGGTTAAACAGATTTTGAATATGTGTCATGGATTGGAATTTATTTCCTTTTGTCATATTCTAAGAGAGTAGAATAGAGTGGTAGATCTCCTAGTGAAGTGGGCATCAAAGCATCTAGAGGGATGGGATGTTGGTGACTGGGGGCTCCTGTCCCCAGAGTGTTCCTTGGCTCTAGAAAAGTTAATTATGGAAGAAAATAATTTGTATCTATTTTATTTGGTTGGGTTCCTTCAGGGATTGCTTTGTATGTTGGGTGGTGGTATTTTGGTGGGCCTATGGCCTTTTTCTTTGATTTCAATAAAAATTTACCCCCTTCTATGAAAAAAAAGGAATAAGTGATAATCCTTATACATATCTAGGGGGAAACGAAAGGATGCACATGAGAGAACTAGATCTCTTGGATTACTAATAAAACTGTAGGAAATAAGGCTTAATACCTTTCATATCATCACCCAAAATGATATAAAATAGAATTAGAGCTAGTGGATTGCCTATCTAAACCACAATCACAATAACTACACCTCTCCAATGTTTCACAAGAGAACACCTAATACATCAACACTATTTCCATGCTTCAACGTCATAATTTTAAACTAGGAACTCCTTTATGAAGTGATTCAATTGATTGGTGTGAACCCATTCAACACAAAAATACCACGTTCCCCCACTAGACTCTCCTTCCATTTAAATATGGTAGTCTATCTAATTCTCCCACTTGACTAGATTTTACCACAAGAGTAGTGATTTGATCTACAATATGAATAAAGTTACATCTCATATTATTCCATGTCCATCTTATTCACTTTTGTGGTGAGTAAACTTAGACCTATTGATTGGGTAACATGTAGTAGCAATTGCCATTGTCCAAAGCTTCTCTTCTAAGATAACCCCACTAAGCATACTCATAGTCCTCTCCATCAATGTCTTGTTCATACACTTTGTGACTCCATTCAATTGAGGTTTGTATAGGGTTATCTTAAGTTTCTTGATACCATTATCCTTATAAAAAATTCAAACTCTATGAAATAACACCCATCACCATTATTGTTAGGATGAAGGTGTCATTTACCTTGCAATCATCTATATATTTTATGTATCTCCAAAACTCTTGGAAATTTTCCTTTTATGCCTATGATGTAATTAAAAAAAATTATATTTTATTGTTAGGATGAAGGTGTCATTTACCTTGCAATCATCTATATATTTTATGTATCTCCAAAACTCTTGGAAATTCAAATAAAAACTATGTTATGTTTGAAATTCTAAGTTGGATGGCTACATTATAAAATATGTCTCTTTTTTAAAAATTAAATTCAAATGTGGTTAGCATATGTTTGTTTTGAATGAAAATTGAACATTATTTGTTTTCATATTATATAGTAAGAAAGTGGATTAGAGAGCATTGTCTAAAGGAGGATCGAGAAAGGGTTTCTTCAACTGTTTCAAGAAGTGGTAAGGGAAACCTTATCTTGCTTTGTGTAAATGTGTGTTTTCATTCAAAATACCTTTAATTTAATGTTGTCTTTAGCATACTCTATAGTCTATGAGAAAGAGTTGTTTAAATTAATAATGGCTTCAACTAAATATGTGTAGATGATTGCTCCCAAAGTTCCAATTACAATAGAGAGCAAGATTAACTCCAATGTAAATGATCAATTTCCAAAGTCATGTAATAGAGTAGTCCCTCTTACATTTATTTAAAGGGTTTCAATTTTTCGAGATTATATGATAGTTGAAACCTTTCTACATTGTGTATTGTTATAGTTCTCCCAAGAGCACTAGAAGGGTCTATAGATTTTTTCAACAATTGAAGAGATGTTGAAGATATTTATAAGACAAACCAAGAATCACAATAATAGAAATATATTTTTCAGTATATGTTGGGGTTGCAAGAATTTTGTATGATATTGAAAAAGTACATGATAACCATTTGTTTGTAAATAGCCAATTGTAAGTTCAATTTGTAAGGAAAATATATAATTGTATATGTATTATCTCTTGTTCGAACTACACTCTCCAATAGATAATGGCAAGATCATTCAAGAAATAAGCACAAGATTAAGGGGTATTATTCTTACTCTTTAAGATGACCTTGTAAAGCACAAAGAAATCATAGTTATTTGCTTGTCTCTACCCATGCCCTATGCCATTTGGCTAAGGTGCTAGCCATATGCTCTATGCATTTTAGTTTGTGATAAATTTCCATGTACTATTTAATTGAGGACATGAAGACATGAGAAACTAAAATAGGAGAAACTATTTGTCGAATACACCTAGATATTGAGAGGGGGGGTGAATCGGTATCTTGAAAAACTTAAACCCTTCAAAAATATGCCAATTTAGACTCTTAGCAAGATCAAGAACTCATTCAAAAATCATAAACACTTAATCTAATTAGTAGCAAAGAAAGATAAGGCAATGAACACACATACACGAGATAACACCAGATTTACGTGGATAACCCAAGAAGGGAAAAACCACATAGAGGAATCTCTCAATATAGAAGTTTGTTGCTTACAAAATTATAATTTTAAGGCTCACTGCCTATGGACTTTTCAACTAAGGTGCACAACCTTAGGGAAAGATATAGGGGACTTGCAGTATCAAGGCGGACAACCCTAGGGCAAGATACAAATTACAAGGACTTGATGAGACTCACTATCTTAGAGTAGAATACATGAAAATTTAGGAATTATAACATTTGTCAACAATACACTTTGTTGAATGAGGCGTTAATGCTTATTTCCATTTTCATTTCACAACTCACTACTTTAATTCATCTTCGCATATCTCCACACACTCTCACATCTTGCATCTGATTTGTTCTTGCATTTATATCCTTCGCAAGATCTCAAGAATCCAATTAGATTGGCCAGAATAGAAGATAAACAATAACCTCAACAAGTCGGCCACAAGAACATAATGTGGTCCTATCTAGAAGATAGAGAGGACCAAAAACAATCTTATTACATCTTCTAATATGATCCCAAACAACACACATGTTGGTGCACATCAACCCAAGTCAACAACAAGGAAGCGTGTAGATGAAACGTGTAGCACATTACCAGTCAGCCCAAAAACACACTTGAAACTAATTTACTTAATGCGACTCTCAATAAGATAGGTCAAGACCCAAATGTAACATTCCCAATGTTCACTCAATAGTTTTCAACTAAGTTTTAACTCAGAAAGTCAATAACCCAAGTTTCAAAAAATAAGGAAATGAAATTTTTCCTTTTAAATAACATATTTGCACATTGCATAAATAATTTTCACTTGTCATTGCATAAATGATATAACATTACATAATCTCAAATAGATGAAACCCATATTTTCAAATACATATTACAATTGATTCATGATCATGTTCATATACAAATTCACAACTTACAAGAGTTCAATGGTCAAGGTGTCCTAATCTAGATCACACTTCTTTTGTTCCACAAGTCTCAACTACTGACTACAAGAGTCTGAAGAGCATCACCCAAGTGCTTTTCCTCCAACCACATACTAAAGTGGTCCCATGTACATCTTCCTAATTGGAAAATGGCCCTACCCTTCAATGAAGAGTTTCGTATAGAAACCTCTAATAATACACATCTGAGTATCTGGTGTTGTGTCTTACATATCTAGTATGACCATACAACTATGGATACCCTCCAAATATGCATGACTTTACTAACTAGGTATGCAAACTTGGATCATAGTGAACTAACTAAGTGTAAGCAACAACTATTATACCCACTTTTCCTAGAGAATTCATATATATAATAAACCCACTTTCTATGAAGCAGTGTCGTATGCCCTTACTCAACTTGGAAACCTTATTGACCTATGAATAACTCTTACCTTGGTTTGACCCCAAGGTTCAAATATCATAAGCAAGATTTCATTCAAAGTAATGACACACTATTATTGATTTGATAGACCAATTAGGTTTGACCCAACCTCTTGAATACCCTATTACATACTTGTAACAATATGAGATTGAAAACTACCTATTGTAAGTGTGGAATAAGTAATGAGTAAAATAACAAACAACACTTCTTAATAAGACATTATATCAAGAGAATCAATAATAATTGATCTAATTAACACAGGAAAACTCTTGAAAGAGTCATATTGCTCTCTATCTCCAAAGATTTATTAAGTCACTGGGCTCTCAAATTTTGTAAGCATTATGACTGTTAAAATTCCAATCTAGAGAATGAGATGATGCTAAATGCAATAATCTAATCCTATACGATGATGTCTAAATGATAATGATGAAACTACTGTAAATCTAAATTGACATGAGACTTGATGAAAGAAGCTATAGTAAACTATGATGCAACCATGATATTGATTCTATTCTAAAATGCTTGTTATTTCTATTGCTAAATGATAATTGCTTATTTATAAGATGCTTGATTGCTCAATTGGTATTTCTGCAGAGTAAGTTTGCACAAGATTGGGATCTATTTCCTGTAGAAAGAGGTTGTATTTATAGATTCTCGACAACATATTTGTGAAGGGGCAGCAAAGCAAAGGTTTGGATTTGATTTGAAGAATTGAATGGTGAAGGATCAAGAAGCCTAAGCTGATTATGGAGATTGTTCCTCCCCACAAAAACATTCAGCCAGAAGATAGGAAGAATCAATGGAAGAAGATGAAGAAGTTCACCTACAAATTTGTCTCCAAATTTGCCCGTGAAGGTTGAGATGAATTAAATTAGACATTTCATATCTAATTTGGTAGGTGAGATATTGATTAGCTATAGAATATATATGCATAAATTTGAATATTTGGATTTGTTTCAAATTTAGGAAGAAATAACAATTATTAAAATAAACAAATGTTTTTGATATTGTTTATTTAATAAAAGAGGGATAATGATAATTAAATAAAAACTATTGAAGTTTTGATTATTTAATTAAGAGAGAATAATCAAAAGAATATAAATGTGAACTATATAAATAAATATTTCTATTTATTCAATAGTAGATGAATTTAAGGTTAATTAATCAAATAAATCGTATTTAATTAATTAGATTATCTAGGCCATTTTTAGGTGTATACATTTTGCCCCTCTTTGAAGTGATGTGTTTACACATTGCTTCAAAGAAAATTTTGTTGTTGCTGCTAGTACCAATGAATTTTTTTTTAGTATACCCCAGATGTTGATTTTGTTGTGATGATGAATATATGCCCCCTTGGGAGATAAATTGATATATTTATTTATTTTTTGGGATTTTTTCAGAATTTTCAATTTTTTATGATTTTATGATGATGTGATAAAGATTTTCAATTTCAATGATATAAAATCGATTTATCTCCCGAAAAAGAAGATTGAGCTTTCCAGATTGATTAATTGATGCCTTATGTTGCCTCCTTGTGTTTGATGTTTGATGTTTGATGACCGTGTTAATTCGATTGATTTGATGATGTCAATGTGATAGTTGATGATTGACCTCATAATAGGTGATAATCAATGATAGGATGATGATGATTGACCTCATGATAGGTGAGGATTAATGATATGATGATTATGATTGCCCTCATGATAGGTGAGGATCAATGATAGATTGATAATTGACCTCATGATAGGCGAGGATCAATGATAGATTGATGATTGTCCTCATGATAGGCGAGGATCAATGATAGATTGATGATTGTCCTCATGATAGGTGAGGATCAATGATAGATTGATGATTGTCCTCATGATAGGCGAGGATCAATGATAGATTGATGATTGTCCTCATGATAGGCGAGAATCAATGATGGATGCTCATGAGATTTGATCAAAGTCTCATCAGAGTTGATTAGATTTGATTGATTGATTGATGTTGATTGATTGATAAGATTGTTGATTTGTGATATGTTATGATCATGGGAGGATTTTAGAATTCTTCAATCTAGGGAACGCTTCCTAAAGACGTGGGACATAATTTTGCATCTAGTGCAAGCCAATTTAGATATTATCAGTCGATGTGGTTTATCATCTTTGATTGATATGCCCTAGTATAGGATTGATTAATGTACTAAGACTTGATGATGTACTGATACTTGATGTATACACTTATTCAGTCAGAGATTTTGTG
The DNA here is from genome assembly GCA_007258455.2 of Sequoia sempervirens. Classification (NCBI taxonomy): domain Eukaryota; kingdom Viridiplantae; phylum Streptophyta; class Pinopsida; order Cupressales; family Cupressaceae; genus Sequoia; species Sequoia sempervirens. The sequence continues at coordinate 166,217 of VDFB02051890.1, read as the reverse complement.
ATTTTTGCCACTTTGTTGATGTATCTCTCCATGTTTGGATATCACTGTACACTTGACATTATTATTTTGAGGTTTATATGATATGTAGCGGATTTGATTTATCTATATGTGTTCTATATGGTTCTATGATGGATTCCTATGATGGATGCATTTAATTTCCTGTTCTATATGCCATGTGATGTTTTATATGATGATGTTATGGATGCAATTTATGATCATGATAACATGCTATGATTTACATATGATGTTGTACGTGATGATGCTTATAATGATGATGTATGGATGTATGATAATAGTTGTATGATAATGAGTATATGTAAATGATATGGTAATGTAACTACATGCATGATTTTGGATGTGTTGTTTCAATGCTATATGAATAATGATGTAAATGAGATACGATGCACTTCTATTTTTAGGTATTTTAAATGCATATAGATGATATAATAAATGGATGAATGAATGATAAATATAATGATACTTCAAATGTATAATTCATGATATGATGAATGATAAATGTAAATACATAGAGATTTGTTTTTGATAGTTTTTCTTATGCATTTAGATGATGTGATGTTATGAGAAAATATGATATGATGAAAAATATATGGTGAATGTATGAATGATGAAATGAAATGTTAAATGCTTTCCATTGTATGCAATGGAGATGATTATGAAACTACATGATAATGATGATGTTTTTGTTAATGTCAAGTATACTCAATCCATTAATGAGAAAAGATAACATAGTTTTTGAATCCTTCACCAGCTTTTGTAACAAATACTCTGTAGGCATAAGACTAATATGAATGAAATCTAATTTTATCATGCAAATCTACATGCAAACATTGGCAACTTAACAGTCCATTTATTTTTCTTTTTATCATCATGGAGCTTTTAAAATGTTGAAAGTGAGTACAAGCATCGATGATATAATTTAGACCATGATGACCTGAGTACTACTTTCAAGATTTTTGATATTGCAACTAAACACAAGCATCTAGGTATAATTAAACCAAGATGACCTGAGCATTTATTGTGTAAACAGAGAAGAATTAATCATTATAGTGTGTGAATTCAGAATGTCATCAGTGATACTTTGTAGAGCACCTCTCGCGACAATTCACACAATAAATAATTAATTCACAAACAACAGACAAAGAAAATATCATTCTTCTTCCTAGCTTCTCTAGTTCAATACATCATTGAGTTGCTCCAAATAAATGATAACAAAGATTAAAGTACAAAAATTCAACATCTACTTAAAGTATTTCAATCATTATTCATATTAGATCATCCATTTTGTTTTGAAAAACCTAGTTTTATGCTTTATGATGAGTGTTTTGATCATGTATGATTGATTGCCAAATGTTGTCTTGTCATTGTCTTTTGGTTTTGTTTGTCACGTTTGTTGTATTTTTGTTTGTCTATTTGAATAAGCTCAAATTTTATTGCCACAATGAGTTTAGGATTTTGCCCCCAAGCTAGGGCGAGACATGACCATGTTGTAATGATATGATATTGGATGAAAATGATGGTGAAAGTGAACGACCATGACATGCCTCTTAATAGATGGAACTGTTGGTTTAAATCACAAGTAGCATCTGTTTCCAAGTTTTCACTGCATGTTTTTATTGCACTTTTTCAGACTTTATGATTATTTGTATTTTTGTATTTTTGTATTTTTTTATTTTTTTGTATTTTTCTGTTTTCTGATTTTTTTGTATTTTTTTGTTTTCTGATTTTTTTTTGTATTTTTCTGTCACCAAGATGCCTATTTGCCAGGTTTTCATCAAGGAAACCATTTTTCTAGGAATTGAACTGTGCATTAGGTGATTCAAGTGTAGAACTTTCTAAGACGGACACTATTGATAGGTTCATCGAATAGATCCCCTTAAGGTGTAGACAGTTGATAGGCCACATATCAATAGATTGATGTGACAACATAGGGACCTAGCCAATTAGGTTCAAAATTTCCTTTCTTTTCCCTGTCTTATTGATTTCTAGGGTTTTCCTTTAGGACCAAGTCACCAACTTGAAAGATTCTAGGCTTTACCCTATGACTGTAGCTTTTGGACATTCTCTATTGATATGCCTTTAGATGGTTCATAACTTGTTGATGATATTCATCTAACAATTCCAGTTCTTGAAGTCAAGAGACTCTACAATCCTCATCTATAATAATACCCTTTAGTTATACATAGAGTGATGGTATTTCCACCTCAATAGGTAGGATGGCCTCTAATCCATATACCGAGGCATATGGTGTAGCTCCTGTAGGTGTTCTAATGCTAGTTTGGTATGCCCACAGAGTAGGGTTTAATTGACTGTGCCAATCATGTCCAACATCATTGACTGTTTTCTTTAAAAAAATTAGATTTTTTTTGTTGGAGGCATCTACTTGGCCATTTCCTTCAAGATAGTATGGTGTTGAAAAATGATGTTGGATATGAAATATTTCACATAATTCCTGGACATCCTGGTTCTTAAAAGGTATACCATTGTCTGTTACAATGGATTGATGTATGCCATACTGACAGATGAGGTAATTCAGAATGAAAGAAGAAATCTATTTTCCAGTGATTATTGTTAAGGGAACCAGTTCTATCCACTTTGTAAAGTACTTCGTTGTTGTGATTATGAATTTGTGTCCATTGGATGAAGATGAATTAATTTTTCCTACCAGGTCTAGTCCCCATTGAAAAAAGGGCCATGTTGAAGTAAATTGTTGCAATTCTTTTGCTAGTGCATGGATTAAGTTACCATGGATTTGACATTTCTAACATTTCTTAACAAACTAATAAGACTCCTCCATATTCGGCCAGTAATACCCCAAACAAAGGAGTTTCTTCGCTAGAGTTAGTCTGCTTGAATGAGTTCCACAAATACCTTCATGAACCTCACGTAAGGCCGTCTCAGATTCATTATGTTCTAGACACCAGAGAAGAGTACCATCTAGACCTCAACAGTAAAGTATGTCGACAATTAAGGTATGTCGTGTGGTTTGGCGAATGAAGTTGCGTTTCTGGTTTTTGGAAAGATTGGGAGGAAGGATATTGTCTTTCAGGTAAGCATAGGTCTTTCCATAAATTATGGATTCAATGTCAACTAAATGGCATATGGTTTGAGATTCTGGATTATCATAAGCAAGATTAGACACTTGTTCTAATATAAACTCATAATGACGTCATTTTTTTTGGAATATGCAATAGAGAAGCAATTGTCGCCATTGCATCAACAACCTTGTTTTATGCCCTTGGAATCTGTTCAAATTTGATCTCCAAAAAGTACTTTTTGAGATCATCCACTATGTGCTTATACGACATCAACTTCTCATCTTTGGTTTGATATTCATCATTTACTTGATAAATGACTAGTTGTGACTCTCCATATACTTGTAGCTCTATGATATTCCATTCAACTACCACTTTGATGCCAATGATTAATGTCTCATATTCTGCCACATTATTTGTGCATGGAAACATGAGTCTATATGACCTTGGGATGGTATATCCTTGAGGTGTAACAAATAGAATTCCTGCACCTAATCCACGTTGCGTGAATTACCCATCAAAATAAAGTAACCATGGTTGTGTGGTCATAGTAAGAATGCATGCTCAGGAAACTTAATGTTCATTGGACGATCATCTGATAATGGAGCCTTGGCTAACCGATCTGCTATTACCTGACCCTTGATGGCTCTTCGATCTACATATTGAATTTCAAATTCACTTAAGATCATGACCCACTTGGCCAGTTTGCCTGCAAGGGTAGCTTTGCTGAGTAGATATTTTAACAGATCAATCTTTGCTATGAGCCTAATTGTGTGAGTCAACATGTGATGTTGCAACTGCTGGGTAGAAAATACCACCGCCAAACAAGCTTTCTTGACGAAGGTGTAATTTATTTCATAACCATTCAGAGTCCTACTGATATAATAAATAGCTCGTTCCTTACCTGCAGGATCTTCTTGTGCTAATAAAGCCCCCAAAGAAATCTTTGTTGTTGCAATGTATAGTAATAAAGGTCTATCTTTTGTAGGTGGCATGATTATGGGTGGTGACATCAGATTTTTTTTTATTTGATTGAAAGTTGTTTCACACCCTTGATCCCATTTGCACAAGACATTCTTATGTAGCAAGTGATTAAATGGATGACTTTTGTCTACTAATTGGGAGATAAATCTCCTGATTGATTGTAGTTTTCCCTGTAGAGACTGTAGTTGACTAATATTCTTTGGTGGTGGCATTTCCATTATAGCCTTGACCTTAGCAGGATCCACTTCGATACCCTTTTCTGACACTATGTATCCTAGGAGCTTTGTCAATGTAACCCCAAACACACATTTCTTAGGATTTAATCTGACATTGAACTTCTCCATCCTTGTAAAGATTTTATCTAGGATCTCTAGATGCCTTTCTCTGGTATATGATTTTGCTAGTATATCATCCACGTAATCTTCCATAAAAGTATGCATCATGTCATGGAAGATGGTGGTCATTGCCCACTGATATGTGGCCCCTACATTTTTCAACCCAAAGGGCATGACATTCCAGCAGAATGTGCCCCATGGACATGTGAATGCGGTTTTCTCCTGATCTTTTGGTACTATCTTGATTTGGTCATAGCTTGAAAATCCATCCATTAATGATAACATGGCGTGTCCAGCTGTTAAGTCTACAATAATGTCAATGTTTGGTAAAGGAAAATCATCCTTTTGGCATCCCTTGTCTAGATCTTTGAAATCAGTACATATTCTGATATTGTTATCTAGTTTAGAAATAGGTACAATATTAGAAATCCAATTAGCATAATCGATAGACCTAATGAATCCTGCATTTAACAACTTTTTCAGCTCGACCTTTACCATCAAGGTGATATGTAGATGCATTTTCCTTAGTTTTTGTTTTACAGGTTTTATCCTAGATGGTAGAGATAAATGATGCATTAGAAGATTTGGATCTAAACTTGGCATATCGAAGTAAGACCAAGCAAAGTTAATGTGTCTTTCTTCAAAGAATTTGGTGAATTTTGGCTTTTCTTGTTCAGTCATAGATGTTGCCAGATGTAGAATCTTTGCTTTTTCTGTTGTACCAATATTGATAGACTGTGTAGGCTCCGCTAACACTGTTGATCTTTCATGATAGTGCTCTGGAAGGGTGTCAAATCTCCCATCTTTTAGTGCCTAGGAGAGGTTTTCACCGTTAGATGCATTCTTTATTTTTACTTTTTTGAGATCTAATGCTGCCATGAAATAGTTTTCACCATTAGATCCATTATTCCTATTTTCAATTTTTGCAACTGGAAGATTTGACAGCCTCCTGATTCAAAGTATTGTTACGAGATTTATGAGTAGAACTTGTGTCAGGTGTGTCACCACAAAGGAAATTAACGATAACATCATCATTCACAAAGATAGGTATATCAATAGGTTCAGTTGGTTCCCGGTTGATAAGTTCAGGATGTATTAAAGGTAAAAAGTCATTAGAATGGCTAGGGCCAATGACAGTGAGGGTTCCTATAGAAATGTTATCAAAAATTTTAGTGGTGATGTCAAGGTCTATGATATTACTCTCCTCCAAGTCATCTATCTCACTTGATATTTGTTCATCCTCACTTGAGTCATCAATATTTTGTGATCCGAATACAAGGGGTCTAGTTCCTGAACTTTGTCCCTCCTCACGTGTAGGTGCATACTCTTTTATAATATCAAATTGTATGTCCTTGTATGATATTTCTGATAAATAATCCCACTCATACTCATTAGAATCCATTTAAGAGCTATCTTGCATTTGAAGGATCCTTTCAACAACTTCATGAGTGGTTTCTTCTTTTGTTTCCCCTACACAACCCAGTCCTATTTTGTCTTTTGGTTGAAGTGTGAGAGGTTGGATGGGTTCTACAATGCCTTCTTTTCTTTTGCCAATAGGTCCTTGTCCTCCATACCCCATTTTCTCTAATATTGTTTTTCCCTTGCCATATTGATCTGTCTTTATGCTAATATTTGCCGATGTAGATGCTTCCTCATCTTTGTAGATTCAATTGAGGATGGCATTATCTTTAGATTAGTCTTCCAAGGTACTTGCCTTCACAAATCTATTATCAAAAACCATGATAGGTTGTGATGATTGTTGTGTTATTGTTGATGGTTGTCCATATGATCTTGGAGATGGTAATAGTTGTGAAAGACATAGAGATTTTCCCAATGGAATATTATCCCATGCCTTTGTCTGTTAACTAGATCTTTTCTTGAAATTGTTGTGATAGAGAATTCAGGTGACCCTCATTGTTTGATAAAGTGGAATCAATAATTCTTGTATCTTTTGATTGGTCCTTTTTCTCAACCCACTTGGATACAATGTTTAATTTCTTTTCACTGTTGGATGAACTAGAAGTGCTTGCCTCCCTATTATGGGGCACAAAAGTGTCTTGCATCATTTTAAGTGTGTTACAATATTGGGGATTGTTGTAATTAGTTGAAATAGTGACTTCTTTTCCATTAACAAGAAACTTTAAACACTGATGATAAGTTGAGGATATTGCTTGCATTTTGTGAATCCATGGACGTCTCAAGAGTATATTATATGTCAGCTCTTTTTCTAGCACTTGGCAAACTATATTCTTCACAATTGGTCCTACTTGAATAGGCAACATGATCAATCCTTTGGAGGATCTCTCTTCTTCATCATAGGCTTTTATTTTGATTTTCCTTATAGCATCAATAGCATTATCAGAATAACCTAGTGCATGGATCAATTTTAAAGTGCAAATGTTTAAACCAACTCCACCATCTATTAGGACACATTTAACACGATGTTTATGGATTAATACTTCTATATGAAGGGTTGCATTGTGTGGATGATTAAGTGATACATCATCTTTTTTGGAGAATGATATACAATGAGGTGTGGTTAAATGTCCCACCATAGCTTGAAATTGATAGACATCCAGATTGTTGGGTACTGTGGTGGCCAAAAGAACTTGTTCCAAAACCTCCTTATGGGATGGTGGGATTTTAAGGAGTTCTAATATTGATATTTGTGCTAGTATTTTTTGTAGTTCATCAACTATGTTGTATTGATTTCAAGGGGGAGTAGTGGTTTTATATGCAACTCCTTTCAATAGTACCTTGGATTGCCCCCTTGTTGTCACGTTGAGCGGTTGGTAGTCTTGCTTTTCCCTGATTTTTATGACATTGATATGATTGTTGGATGTGTCTATGTTTAGGATCATGTTTAGTGATATGATGTCATCAATTCCAACATAATCAGTTTGATTATCCGTGACACCATTCTTCTCAACCTCATAAATACAATGAATAGTATTTTCATAAATGTAGTTCACAATTTTACCTTTACTATTTGTAGAAGAAGATTCTCCCTTTTCATAATTTGGTAAAGGATTTTTAAATGCATTGTGATCATTGATCGTTTGATGTCCTTCTATGAATACTTTCTTGCTATCAATCAAATCTTGTACTAGATGTTTCAACTGCATACAATCCTTTGTTTTATGTCCTTTATTTTTATGAAAGTTACAATAGTTGGCATCATTCCACCAAGATGGTTTTACTTTTGGTTCCCAATTTATTGCTTCAGGTAAGGTGATAAGTCCATTTTCAATAAGTTCTCTCATTGATGATTCTAGTGTTTGTCCCAATGGTGTGAATCTTTGTCGATTTAATGGTCTTTGATATGATTGTGGTTTAGATTCTCCATTGTTCAGATTGTTATTTTGATTGACACTTTGATTGATGCTTTGGTCATTATTTTGATTGGTCTTTGTAGTAGTTGTTGTCAAATTAAATACTAGTTTCACATTTTGTGTGTCATTTGTAGCATCATTGTTTCCAATATTTCTATTATTTTGCCAAAACTTAGGTTTATCATTATTGCCATAGTGATTTGAGGAATTTGTATTGTTTGATCCTTTATTGTAATGTTTTATCGCCCCTCTTTTGACCAAGGATTCTTCGATCTTGAGCCCATTTTCAATCACTTTCTCAAATGTAGGTGGACATTGTAGTTCAAGCCTATAGCTCATGTCATTAGTTAAGTTGTCAATGAATAGTTCCATCTTTTCTTCTTCTGGTATAGAACGAGGATATCTAGCAAACAACCTTTGCCATCATTGTAGAAATTAAAGGAATGTTTCACCCTTCTTTTGTTTCATGTTGTAAAGGTCTTTTATTGTTACCTCATGTTGAATATTAAAGGAAAATTGTGAGATAAACTTGTTGACTAGTTCTTCAAAAGTTTGAATCCCTGGTTGTAGTTTAGAGAACCCTTCCATACATTGACCTCCTAAGCTCCTTGGAAATAACCTCATTAGATAAGTGTCTTCTTGTGCAAATTATTAACTCACGGTTCTAAATTCCCTCACATGACCAATTGGGTCTGTTTTACCGTTGTACTTATTGTATTTTGGAAAATTCCCAATGTCTAGGAAATGGTATCATGTCCACACTTGGATCAAAAGGATAAGGACAAATATCCTATAATGAGTACCTTTTTGTGGTTCCTTTTTGCATATCTTGAAGTTGTTGTTGCAAGTTTTGAATTTGATGTGTTAGTGCTACCACTTGATCTGTGTTTTTTGGTTCAGTTTCAGTTCTCATAGGTGCTTCTTTTAATCGATTGATATCAAAATCTTTTGGAATTTTTGTACCTTGTTCAACTAGCATCAAAAGGTATTTTTTCATATCTTTTTCTAAGACTTTTTCCATAAATTTATGGAAATTGGGATCTTGTTGTGTTGTTTGAATGTCCTCCTGGGTTATTTCATTTGTGTCATTTTGGTGGAATCTGTGAAAGGGATTTTCTTCAACCATGGTGTTTGGTGTTTCAATCTCTTTTTCCCTAAGTTTTTTTCTTTGTAACCTTGTCAAAATTGGCATACATGTTTGTTTTTCTCACTAAACTTTGATCTTTTTGGATGAGTGTCAAGGATATTAACTTAAGTTGAATAGAATGATAAATTATATTAATGAGACTAAGTTAAAAATATGATTATTGTGTTTCATTTTGTGATTGTAGGATGACAAAATCCTAATAAAGAAACTTAACGTAATAATCCAGAATTTTGTGTTTGATGATTTAGACACTTTGTGGTTGTAGGATCTTGGTTTAATTTGATAAAGTTTGACTTGCAAAGTCCTATTTTTCTAAGTTTAAGACATTGTTTGGATTGAGAAAATGTTTTTGTTTTGACAAAGATTCAAGTTTTGATGTCAAAATTTTGATAGGGGTTTCAAATAGCTCTTCGTTTTCCTATTATGTGGATGCGCTGTTACAGAGGGCAGATGCACTAAAACAGACTGTGTATGTGCTAATAGATATGGTGAATGCGTTGTCAGACAGGGTATATGCGCTAAAATAGACTGTGGTTGCACCAAGAGAGTGGTAATTCTAACACTGGTAAATTTTGGTGACAAATTGTAGATGCACCATAAGATTAGTCAAATGCACTGAAACAGTGGTTAAATGCACTATTTGGACTACATATGTGCTAAAATACTGGGTGTATGCGCTATTATGGGACTGTTCATAGTGTTGTCCATTTATCCTGGTTTTTCTCAATAAAAGGATTGATTTTTAGGGTGTAATTTTCTGAATCAGGGATATTTTGATAGGGTACTTGCTAGTAAATCTCTGAATTTGATGATCTAGATGGATGATACCTTCAAAAAGTGACCTTTCACGCATAAAATCAAGTTTGAAAAATGATGGTCTTCTGCAAAAAAGCCTAATGTTTCCAAGTTTTTTTCTATTGTAACAATTGATTTGGGTTGTTGGAATATTGTATTGCTAGTTGTGGGATGAAAGAATGATGAATGGGTTGACTATGATTATGCTTTTGTGAAAGAGCTCTTCATTGGAAATAAGCTTGTGAATATAAAGGCTCTAAATTAAAATCATCAGTATATCCTCTAGCAAATTCATGATATCTATGGATGAAAGTTTGATGTTCAAGCAAGATTTTCCTACTTTAATATAAGAAGCGTCTCCTTTCCAAAAGTTTTTTGTAGCTAAGTTGCTTCTTTGGTTTCTTGACTCTTTTTGCAAGGGATTTCTTGACAAATGTTGTTGATTTCCAATCCCTTAACATAAATTTTCACAGGTTGATTTGTCAAACTCTTTGTGTTTTTCTGGATGATCTTATCTGAATTAATGTTTTGAAAACACAATGAGCAGTTGTAAAACAGTTATTTTTAAGTCCTAGAATCTAAAAAATAAGTGTATGTTCAAGAATCAAATATGATCCTCTTTGATTACCACTGATAATTGAACAACGAAAACACTTCAAGCATACTCACTCTTAAAGTCAAGAGGTCATCATAATAAACACAACCCACATCTTAAAATTGCGTCGACTCACACAGCCGTGTCACCCCCTAGAAGGCATTTGTGTTTTTGTCTTTTCCAGGCATGTACTCAAAGTTATATTTCTCGATCCCTTGAGCAAACAGTCCTTGGAAATTATATGGTGAGTGTCTTGGGGGAAGATTCTTCCCTTCCCTTGCATCGTGAGTATTATAATGCTTGGATATTGACATAGTTGGATTCTACACTAAGGTTTGTAGATAGGGTATTCGTTTGAAGCCGCAAATGATAAACTCCCTCAGGAGACCTCCCAATCTTTAGAACAAATATTTTGGGGATGGTTATCTTGCACATTTCTAGTAAATGTGGGTTTCCCCAGATTCACTTTTTTTTATAGTGGGTTGGAAAACTTGGCTTTGGTTGTTCCCACTCAGGTCATTCCTGTAGGGTGAGTACTTTTTCCCAGTACGACATGCCTTCTAAAGGATTTAACAAAGCATAAAGTGCATGAAATTAAAATCTAAGTCTGGCATTTTGATCACCCAGTTAAGGGGAGAGCATAAGCCTATCACAATAAACAATGTTCAATTTTTAAAGCCCAAATGACAATTTGCTATTCTACGTGAAGATATTGCTTCACAAAAGTCATGATGTTCATTTTAATCAAGATAGCAATGTATGATGACTACCCTAGGATTGGTGTATTTTAATCAAATGACTACCCTAGGATTGGTTCATTTTAATCCAAAAGTAGCAATGAAACCACTGGCCACGGTCGCATCAGATCCAAACAACAATTTAGACAAATTACAGATGCACTAGAACATAGGTTGTATGTGCTACAAAATTGATCATATGTGCTACATAATCAATCATATGCGCTACAAAATTGATCATATGCGCTACAAAATTGATCATATGCACTAATACAGAGTTGAGCCTAGGGAACAATTCAATTAAATGCATTGGAGTTTCTGGTGGATGCACCGAAACAGTTGTCAGATGCGCCAAAGTATCTAGTGGATGCGACGTAAAATCTCTTGATTGCGCTAAAGGAAACACATTAGAATCCTGCATAGACACTTTTCGGAAAAAATTGTAAAATATGGGGTTAAGGGCCCCACAGTGGGTGCCAAAATGTAAGTGTGGAATAAGTAATGAGTAAAATAACAAACAACACTTCTTAATAATACATTATATCAAGAGAATCAACAATAATTAATCTAATTAACACAGGAAAACTCTTGAAAGCGTCATATTGCTCTCTATCTCCAAAGATTTATCAAGTCACTGGGCTCTCAGATTTTGTAAGCATTATGACTATTAAAATGCTAATCTAGAGAATGAGATGTTGCAAAATGCAATAATCTAATCCTATATGATGATGTGTAAATGATAATGATGAAACTACTGTAAATCTAAATTGACATGAGACTTGATGAAAGAAGCTACAGTAAACTATGATGTAGCCATGATATTGATTTGATTCTAAAATGCTTGCTATTTCTATTGCTAAATGATAATTGCTTATTTCTAAGATGCTTGATTGCTCAATTGGTATTTTTGCAGAGTAAGTTTGCACAAGATTGGGATCCATTTCTTGTAGAAAGAGGTTGTGTTTATAGATTCCCGACAACATATTTGTGAAGGGGCAACAAAGCAAAGGTCTGGATTTGATTTGAAGATTTGAATGGTGAAGGATGAAGAAGCTTGAGTTGATTATGGAGATTGTTCCTCCCCACATAAACATTTAGCGAAATGATAGAAAGAAACAATGAAAGAAGATCAAGAAGTTCACCTGCAAACTTGACTACCCTATTACACACTATTATTGATTTAATAGACCAATTAGGTTTGACCCAACCTCTTGAATACCCTGTTACATACTTGTAACAATCTGAGATTGAAAACTGCCTATTATTCAAGTTCTTCCTTTTAATCATAGGAGTAATGACTCTCCTAGTTCATGCATAATTAGCTAATACTGATGACACCACGTCATTGATTGGACACACCTACTCTTTTTTGGTGTGAATTAAAGTCTTATACCTAGTTAATTCATTCATTAGGTAATTAGGGGACTTATTCACATGATTAAGTTTACTTTGGATATAAGATTCTTTCTAGAAGTCTTAGTTGGATTTTCTAGAGTTTATCTTATCTAGCTATTTTGCATGATTCCTAGGTAGTTGTGATAAGTTGTGTCATGTCATATGATTAAGACACTTGTCATAATCTTGTTTAGTCTCGTGTCTCACCTTGGCTATATAACCAAGGGATCTCTATTACATTGTATAACAACATCAATTGAATCATATTTGCATATTCTCTCTTTGTCATTCATGAGTGTAATTGGGAAGGGATTTATTAGTTTTGGGGACAACACTTTCCAAGATGTTTTGTGTGTTCCTCATTTGACGAACAATCTTCTTTCCATATATCAGATTACATATGGTGGAGATGGGAAAAATGTGGAGTTCACGCTTGATTTTGTCATCATTTGAGACTTGGAGAGTAGAGAGATCATTGCTACTAGGATTTTTTATCATTCATTTTTGGAGGTTTCTCTTGAGTCTTCACATTCTTTTTCTTCTTCCTTGATTGGGGTAATACCTAATTTTGTTGAGGCATCTTCAAAGGATCTTGACACATCTTCATAGATTTCATGCTTCAGGTTGCTTCCCTCTTGCTTCTTCTTGGAGGTGAGATTTCTTCAGCATCAGCCATTGGATCTTTTTCTTCCCAAGAGGATATACATTGTTTGCAGGCATTTGATTCTCTTTTATCTTCAGACATTCTTCAGTGGTTTTGGAGTTACTTCATTATGGAGGGGCTATGTAGTCTCTTTCTTTCCCTCTTATGGGAGTGCTTTTGCAATGTATATATGTGAAGGATGGTGTACTTGGGGGGTATCATGGAGTCCTCCATCATTCCTCGCATGATTTGCTTTGATTTGTTTATTTTCTCTCCTTTGGAGAGGAGTTTTGTCCCACTGGGTTTTCTCCTTTTCTTTGTTTGTGAGAGATTTATTTTTGCATTTGTACATGGGTACCTAAAATGGCCTAGTAGCCAGGACCCATCATTGCATATTTTTGCATCATTTGCATAATAACCTTCTCCCTAAGTTACACTTAAGAGGGGTGTTGGTGTGAATTAAAATCTTGTACCTATTTAATTCATTCACTAGGTAATTAGGGGACTTATTCACATGATTAAGTTTACTTAGGATATAATATTCTTTCTAGAAGTCTCAACTGGCTTTTTTATAACTTATCTTATTTAGCTATTTTGCATGATTCCTAGGTAGTTGTGATAAGTTGTCTCGTGTCATATGATTAAGACACTTGTCATAATCTTGTTTACTCTTGTGTCTCACCCTGGCTATATAACCAAGGGGTCTCTACTACATTGTATAACAACATCAATTGAATCATATTTGCATATTCTCTCTTTGTGCTTTCCATTTGGCCTCAAGATCTAAGCAAGCTATCTCCATAGCTAATTCTAACACTCTCAATCTAAATCACTTTCAATATATCGATATGTATAATAATTTAGTATTAAACTTAATTTGAAGATTACTTCTTTGCATTGTTTTATGCCTAGTATGGCCATGTCCTTCTAGGATGGCATAACCAATCTGGTTACTCTTGACATAAAATATCATATAAAATCTTATATTCATAGTAATGTCCAATAATAAGTTGGTATAATAAGCTATTTAACTTTTAATAATTCAACTAAGAACCTTTCGACTAATCTCCAATTTCCTCATGGTTCTTTCCAAGTTATCCTTTGCATAATTTATACAAGGTTCCTACGTTTGTATGTACATACACATTAATATATCTTCTCCCTAAATATGACACACATATTCACATGTTAAAATGTATGATGAGTCGATATCCAATTTGGAGATCATTTTTTATTTGAGAGGACTTTGTACTTCTGCACCTTAAAATCTCCTCGCATTATGCCTTTGGGTGGCCGAGACATAAAGTCCTCTTCTTTAAGATTAGATTACCATGAATAGATAATGATAATATAGACTCTTGGTCAAAATATAATATAATACCATTTAAAAGATAATGGTGACGTATTTACTTCTAATATGTGTTTAATACTCTTGTTGAATAACAATAAAACTCATTCAAACATTATAGATACAATGTTGTATTAATATGAATAATATCATATACCCTACTTACCTTCCCTTGCTATGTTATTCTATCGAGTTGGTGGTTTAGGTTACACATAGCTTCAAAGAGAATTAACATATATTGGTCATTAAATGATATTCATAAGCATCATTAAAGTATCATTAAAGCTTCAAAAAGAATTAACATATATTGATGTATGTATATATATATACATACATACATACATATATATGTATATGCATATGTATTTATATCTACATACATATACATATACATATACATATACATATATACATACATATATATGTATGTATATATACATATATATGAATATATACATACATATATACATATACATATACATATATACATATACATATACATATATACATATATGTATATATGTATATGTATATATACATATACATATACATCTACATATACATATACATATATACATATACATATATGTATATGTGTATATAATATCTATATATACATATATACATATACATATACATATACATATGCATATACATATATACATATATGTGTATGTAATGTATGTGTATGCATATATGTATGTATTATAATATATATACATACATATACATATATATATGTATGTATGTTATATATATATACATGTATCATATGTGTGTATATGTATATATATACATATATATAATACATATACATATATCTATATGTATATATATATGTATATATGTATATGCATATACATATATATATTATATATCATATAATGTATACATGGTATGTATATATATTATATATATATATACATATATGTATATGTATGTATATATATACATATATATACATACATATACATATATGTATATATATATGTATATATGTATATGTATACATATATATATTACTATCATTTAAACATAATAATATATTTACGTATTGGTATGTATATATATGCAATACCTATATAAATGTATATGTGAATGTTCACACACATATTATGTACCTACGTATGGGTATACGTAAACATTACTATCTATGTATGCATATACCTACATACGTACATATGTATGCACTATTGCATATATACATACATATATATTCAATATATATATGTACCCATATATATTCAATGTATATATGTACCCATATATATTCAATACACAATAACTCATGCTCATCTCAAGTATTTTAATATTAAAACTCAAATTAACTAAACGATCAAAACAATTAAGACTTATGACTTCTAATCCAATCCTTAGTAGGCACATACACCATTCTAACTTCTTGCTCTACAACTTTTTCCCTCAGAAAGTGATATCGAATAGAAATATGTTTGGTTCTTGAATGTGTCACTAGATTCTTGGAAATTTTAATTGCATTAGTATTATCACATAATGATCCAAGAGGATCTATGAACCTTGAAAAATTAGTTGTATCCAATGCTCAGGAAGTTGGCACCATGGCCTAATGCTCAGAAGCATGATTCCAATGCCACTTGAATAGCGGGAAACAAAGTTCGTACGCAAAAGTTACGACCAGTCAAAGTTTGGTCAAACCTGGACCAGGGGCCATCAAAAAGAATTTTTTTTGACTAACTTAGAATTAGTTTGAAGTGATGTCAATTCGAAGAGCTTGATGACATGAACCCAATGATATTCGTTTCGTCAAAATTCGAGCTCGTACATGAAAGATATCGCAAGTCAAAGTTTGGGTCAAATAGGCACCTAAGGCCGTCCAGAAAGGAAAAAAATTGATCGATCTAGAATTCATTAAAGTTGGCATCAAGACAAAGAGCTCAATGAGATGATCCTGATGACACTCATTTCGTTGAAAATGGAGCTCGGACGGCGAAGATATGGTCGGTCAAACTTTAGGGTTGACTTTGCTGGTGGACTGTACTTAACAAGACCGTACACTGGCATGGACCAATTGCAGGACAACACGTGGCATCCGTACAATGACATGGTGTGTGGCATGTCTCAGTGAGTCGGTAGTATAGTCATCAACATGTTCGGCGAATGAGATTTTAACACGTGTCCTCCAAGTGTCTTTTGACGTGTCACCGACAACGAAGGATAACATGACACGTGGCAATGAGTTGGAAGCTAACGTGGGTGACTAGATGACATCAGCAAATCACAACATGACACATGGCACTGTGTTCACATGCCACATGGAACCTCTCTCCTCTGCCAAATGGTTTGTTGAACATGCCTCCAAAATTGATGGGTGGGGGTCAAACCCCCCACCTCACACCTGCAAGACATCTGCGTTACCAATGTGCCGCACGATTTGCACTTTAACTACCATGGGCGCAAGTTTTTTTTACCAACAAACTATTGGGATTTGGCTACTAAAAGCTAGTGGCGGGGGTTGAACCCCTGACCGCCGGCTAAAATATAATGCCACCACAACACCATCAAATGGTGCTTAAAGTATTAAGGTTATTGGTTTGTTTTGTTTATTGTTCACGAACTGATTGCCTCTAAATTTAAAAGGTTTAACCCCCTAAAATTAAAACAAACTTAATCCCTTTTTATAATTGATGAGGTTAGCCTGAATATAAACTATTTGAAGGGCTTAAAATGATATTAAAAAGATAAATAAATATTTATTAGGATTTTTAAAGGGATTTTGTAATCTTATGGTTTTAAACCATATTGAGAAAACTTTTAGTATAAAAAGGGAAGTGTTAGGAGGCATTGGACATCCCATTCTTGGTGTGAGTTCTCAAGTATTCAAGTGGGGAAAGAGAGGAATTGGAGACAATGAGGAGGTTTTCTTGAAGAGGAGTAACCCATACGATGCAAAGTTATTCTGAGAAGATTATGAGAGAGTTGTGTAGACTTTTCTGTTGCAGATTTTTTTATGTTCTAATTTTGCTTTGTTTGTAAGCCTTTGTAGGCCTTTGTGAGTCTTTTGGGAGGCGATAGAGTTTAGATTTTGTTACAACTTTCTATTGCAGGTTGAAATCTCTTCTTCTCATAATTTGTATTGAAGCATCCAGAGCATTTTTAATAGATTGGTCACTCAGTTGAGATAGACCCAGAGACATAGTCCACTTAGACGAAATTCGTAATCAATCTTGTGTCCTCTTCTCTCTCTCTATGTTTTGTGTTTAATTCTCTCTCTTCATTGTTCATGTTGCATGTCTTTACAGTTAAGCTTTAGGCATTAACAAATTGTTCACTTTTACGCATATTCACTTTAGCAACGTTTGTCATAGATCCCTTCCGCATCAAATCACATAATATAGGAATAGATTCATCATAAACCACCTTTATATCCTTCAAATTTTGTTTCATCCAAAGCACCTGGGTGTAACAAGATGTTACGTCAATGTACCTAGCTTCTACTATGGATAAAGACACTAAGTCTTGCTTCTTATTAGACTGAGAGACTAATTTGTCTCCTAAGAAAATGCACTTCCACTAGTACTTCTTCGGCCATCCACACATCCTACCCAATCAACATCAGTATAAGCACTCGAAGAAAAATTATCATCCTTCTTATACCATAAACCATGATCTAAAGTTCCTTCAAATATCTAAATATTCTTTTTATTGCCTTCTCATGTGTTTGCTTAGGATTAGCTTGAAATCTAGCAACTAAACATACTTCATACATAATGTCAAGTCTAGAAGCAGTCAAGTACAACAAACCTCCAATCATAGTTCTATAAAGAGTTTGATCAACCTCCAGAGACTCATCAATCTTGCTCAAATGACAACTAGTAACCATAGGGGTACTGACTGGTTTGGAATCGTCCATGTCAAACTTCTTCAACATCTCTTTAACATACTTAGCTTGAGTAATAAAGATACCATCATCTAGTTGAAAATATTGAAGCCCAGGGAAGAAAGACAACTCACCAATCATCAACATCTCAAATTATTTTTGCATCCCTTTTGTAAACCTCTTACACATAACATCATCTCCACCAAATATGATGTCATCAACATATACAACCACAATCAAAATCTTATCTTCCTATAAATTAATGTAAATATTACTATCTATAATACCTTTCTTGAATCCTTGTTGAAGTAAACACTTATCCAACTGATTATACCAAGCTCTAGGAGCTTGCTTGAGTCCATACAATGCTTTCTTGAGTCTGCACACCATATCTGGATCTTCTAATAATTGGAAACCATCTGGTTGCTCAAATATATACCTCTTCCTCTAGATCACCATTCAGGAAGGTTGACTTGACATTAATTTTATAGACTTTGAAATTCTTGTGAGCAACAAAAGCAAGAAACATTCTGATTGCCCCCATTATAGCTACCAGAACAAAAGTATCCTCAAAATTAATACCTTCAACTTTTGAGTAATCCTTGCATACCAATATGGCTTTGTTCCTCACAACTTCACCAACTTCATTCAACTTGTTCCAGAACATCCACTTTGCTCCTATCACATTCTTATCAACTAGTCTAGGAACCAATTCCCATGTTTGATTCTTTCAATTTGATTCAATTCCTCTTCCATTGCCTTTATCCAACCATCATCTTTGTTAGCATCAGTAAAGTTCTTGGGCTCTACCTTTGTCAATAAATAGAAGTTCACTTGATCACTTGCTCTTATACACCTTCTCCTAGTCAACACACCTTCATTCTTATCTCCAATGATCTGATCTGCATAATGGTTCATTTGAACATATTTGTTGGAGTCTTGGGAACCTTCACTAGTTTTGGTTCCTTCTCTTCTTTCTCTTCTTCTTCTTCTTCTTCGATCCAGGGAGATTTATTAGATCCACAAACCTTTGGTTCTTGTGAGATTTGACACAAATATTCATCTACCTTAACCTTTGTGCTTTTGATCATCTTTCCCAATCTCTTGTTGTAGCATCTGTAGGCCTTGCTTCTAGTTGAGTAACCAAGGAAGATCCCTTCATCACACCTTGAATCAAACTTTTCAAGGTCTTCTTCATCTCTTCTAATGTAGCATATACTGCTAAATATCTTGAAGTATCTAATAGTGGGAGGCCTTCCATACCACAACTCATAAGGGGTCTCAGTGCTATTAACTATCAACTGCACTTTGTTAAGCAAGTAGACAATAGTGTGAACTACTTCCTTCCAATACATATCAGGCATATCAACATCTTTCAACATATCCCTAGCCATCTCTTAGACAATCTTATTATTCCTTTCCACTACCCCATTCTACTGAGGGGTCCAAAAAGAAGACAAATGTCTCTTAATACCATGATCTTCACAAAAAATTCTAATTTATTTGAAGTAAATTCACCTCCTCTATTTGAGCTTAAGCATTTAATCTTAGCATCCATTCCATTCTCAAATTTTTCTTTGAATATTTTAAACTTATCAAAATATTTTGATTTATCTCTCAAAAATATAACTCAAGTCATTCTAGAATAATCATCAATAAGCAACATGAAATACCTTTCACCTTGTTGACTCCTTGTTCTTGTAGGTCTACATAGGTCAATGTGAGTCAACTCTAATGGCACTGTAGCAAAGCACTCCTTGCTCTCGAAACTTGTCTTTGTTTGCTTTCCCATTTGATACTCCTTGCATAATGTGTTTGCAGGCTTAGTTGTCTTAGGCATATCTCTCACTGCATGAGTAGAATTGATCATCACCATATTATCAAAGTTGATGTGTCCCATTTTTTTGTTCCACAACCAACACTCACCAAATTGTGCCAATAAGCATATTCTTCCATTTGCCTCATTTAGATGATAGGAATTTCCTTTTGTCCTTGTACCTTCAACAACTAGTCTTTTGAACCCTGACTTCCTAATCTCACAACCATTGGCATGAAATGTGAGATTATATCCTTTGCTACACATCCGAGTGACACTAAGAATATTATACTTTGATCCTTTGGCATAAAGGACATCCTCAATCTTGTTCTTCCCATCAATTGTTATGACACCCTTTCCACAGATTTGTATTGACTCGTCACCACCAAATTTAATAGCTCCACCATTACACTTCTTAAGACTAATGAACATTCCCTTGTCACCAGACGTGGTTTTTTTTGTATTAGATATAGTTGAAACATCAAAAACTAAAGTCTATTTTTGTTGTAGAACTATTGCATGTATCTAGCCCATTACATGTTCTATCGATATCCCAAACAATTGCTTGAACCCTTTTACACAGCTATTAGTGTGTTAAGTTTTTACTTAGGTTAATTTCGCAGGTGGTTTTTTCCTGTGTGGGTAGTTTTCCCACTCATCAATTTTTTCTTTCCTTTAAAAAGGTTGTACATTGTGTAATATAATCATCTCATCTTGTATTTTCATTCTCTAGTGAAATAGCTTGGTTTGCTTCTCTCGTGTTTTGTGGAGGATGTATTTGCAGATGATTTTCCTAGGTTATTTTCTCTAACATGGTATCAGAGCCACCCAATCTGTAACTCCTTCCTTGAGAGTTTTCATTGGAGATTTTTGAGATCATTTGACATTTGATTTTTTTTTAAATTTCAAAATTGCCCCATTCTTCCTTTTTTCTGAATTTTTGTTGTTGCTTTTAAAGGCCACGAATTTTATTTTGAAGGCTGCTATTTGAAGCATGTTAATGTTTCTAGAGGCGTTTGAAGGAAGGTGCCATTTATTCAATCTAATTGGAATTTGAAATGGATTCAAACCAGTAGAAGGACGACAAATTTCATTGACCAAGCATTTGGAGACTTGCTTTTTGACATTTGCAAGGGCCACTATTTTGTCTGTGGTTGTCGTTTTCCTTTGGTGGGCATGATTTCCTCTATCCTAAGTGTGATTTGCACTTGGGAGGCAACTATTCAAGTTGAATGGAATTTCAAATTGTTGTTGGGCACAATTTCTTGGAGGCTTGAGCAATTTCACCCTTTTGAAAACCAAAATCATTTATGCTTTTGTTGGAGGCTACCTTCATTTTCCTGAAGGCGTGATTTTCTTGGAGGCTTGACTCTGTTGTGTAGAGGTGTTTGAAGCAAGAAGGTGCCATTTTTAGATTGGAGGTGATGATTTTGTGATTGAAATTTTTTTCTATGTTGAGAATGAATTCTCTATTGGAGGCACGTTTTTTCTGAAGACTGAATTCATTGTTGAAGGCTGCAAATTTCTTTTGTTGGAGGCTACTGCAAACCATCATCAAAGGCTTGTTTCTTCATTGTGCATATATTTTTTTTCAAAACTTTATATTTTATAAAGTTGAAACTGAAATATTTAGGGCTTCACATTGCTATGTTGAAGTGGAGGTGGGCCCAAGTCTTTTGAAGTTGTCTTTAGGAAAAAATATCCCACATTGGTTGCGAGGGGAAGTTTTTTGCTCCTTAAATATCTTTGCAGTGTGGTTGCTTGGTGTGAGCAAGACTCACAGAAGTTTGTGGTGTGCCTTGAATTGTGGAAACTCGTGCAAAGATTTAGCTTTCTAGTGGTGCGAGATTCTACAAACAAACAATAAGGTGCCCCTATTTTGCTCAAATTTTTTTCCAGTTTCAAATAATTAGCCTTTTTTTTTTCACTTGAAGTATTTTTGGAAAGTGGTGAAATATAATTTCTAGACACTGCATAAGTAGTTTTTTTTTTGAGGTTTCAATCAGTTTGGTGTGTTTTCTTGCCTTTTGTTGGAATGGCCACTCTTGAGTCAATTGAATTGTTAACACCCCATAATTACCATATGTGGAAGATGAAAATGCGTAGGTTGCTTCTGTCTCAAGGTCTATGGTCCACACTGAGTAATATCCAACCCACTCTTACCAAGGAACTTGAAATATTTTCCTATAGAAATAAGTGTGACCAAGCTATGGGTTTGATGAAATTGAATGTTTTTGATAGTCTCCTCTTTCATATTGATGAGTTGGATTCACCCAAGGAGATATGGGATAAGTTATATAACCTATTTAGTAAGGTCAGTGAGTTTCATGTCCTGCAATTGGAGGATGAATTAACTGCTCTTACCCCTAAAGCTTTTCCTTCTATTGATGAATTTCTAGTGAAATTCAAATCCTTAAGGTCACAATTAGCGGGATGTGGGAAGAGAAAAATTGATAAGGAGTCCATTTTTTTTATATTGTCTAAGTTGAGAGGCCCATTTGTTGTGTTTTCTTCTACCTTCTACTCCACAATGGATGCTTTGGGTAGTGCATTCCAAATGCCTTCTTTTAAGACTTTTTATGACTGGTTGACAAGGGAGCAAGCCAAACTTGTCTAGTTAGAGGGGGTCCCTACAAATCATGCTTTGGTTGTACAAGAATATAAGAGCAAATGGAAGAATAAATCTAAACCTAAGACAATCAAATGAGACTTCCACTTCTTCAAAAGAGGACAAGCCTGAGAAGGAGAAATTCAGTTGTGTATATTGCAAGAAAAAATGGCATGATGAACATCATTGTTATATGAAGAAGATTGATGAGTTCTCACATATTTTTTAGAAAAAGAACATTTCATTTCCCTCATATATAACTCCTCCCTCTATGGCCTCTACATCTTTATCTTCATCATCAACCAAGCCTACATAGTTTGGAAATGCAGGGTTTGCAAGTGGTAAAGAAAATAAACACTACATGGGTAAAGGACATGCACTAGTGAATTCTGCAGTAAATTTTGGTCATGACAGATGGTTTTTAGATTTTGGGGTGTCTCAGCATGTGACTTCTAGTCCCTATCCTTTTTTGGGTCTTCATCCTGCTGACACTTCCAAAATTCTGTTGGGAGATAATAAGCTTTTGGATGTTGCGAGGGTAGGATATGTTGAGATAGGTGATGGTTGTTTCAAGGATGTATTGTGTATACCTGAGTTGCACACAAATATTTTTTCCATCTATCAAATCACCCATGGTGAGGTATCGAAGATTGTGGAATTCACTGTAGATTGTGTTTTCATTAGAGAGGTTGATACTGGAAAAATCATTATAGTTGGTAATGCTGATCATGAGTCCCATCTATATACCTTCTCTCACTCTATTGATGATGATGACTATGTTCCTCACACCCTGCTTGCCAGGGTTGATAGTAATTTCTCAAGGGAGATTGGTCATCTAAATTTTGGGGTCCTTTAGACTCTTGTTGATACATCTCCTATTTCTTCAGAGGTTGATCTTTCAGCACAATAAGTTATTTTTGATCCCTTATATCTTGTTTTATTGGATGAGTATTTGGTAGGCATCTCAGATTTTTTTGTGGAGTCTCATCTTACAGATTTGGGAGATATACTTGAGGGGATTTCTCTCCTCTTTGATGACTATTGTAGCATGGTAGTTGATACACCTAGATTATCTCTAGAGGTTGAATTTGTTGAGCCTTCACTTTTATTTGATTCGTCACATTTCTTGGTTATTTTTTATCATGATTATGTGGTGGATTATTTTGTTTGGAGATTTCCTTTCTCTCTTCAGTTGGATATGGAGTGGCTTCTTCATCATTTGGTGGACTTGTTTCTTCCTAAGGGAAGAGATGTTATTGGTAAGTGATTTTTGGATTCAATTGTGTGCAATTTGTTTGCATCAACGTTTTGGATCACACTCCATGATCCATCATCAAGATGAGAGCTAAGAGCAGCAAGAGAAAAAAATATCCTGATTTCTCTTGTTGCTCTTAGCTCTCATCCTAATGATGGATCACAGAGTGTGATCCGAAACGTTGATGTAAAAAAATCACACACAATCGAATCCAAAAATCACTTACCAATAACATTATGGATTGTGGAAACTTGATATCACTAATGGAAGAGATGTTGCTTGTAGGCGTTGGATCATCTTTCATTTTCAGACATACTTCATCGACATTGGAGCTTCTTCATTATGGGAGGGATATGATATCTCCTTTTTTCTTTCCTATGGGGGAATCATTGATTGTATATACATGATGTATGTAGTCCTTGGGGGGTGTGATTGAGTTCTCCATCCATGCATCTTGTTGTTTTTTTCTATTCTCTCTTTTGGAGAGGGGTTTTTTCCCATAGGGTTTTTCTCCTTTTCTCCAGTTGTGAGAGATTGCATTGTAAATGGGTACCTAACATGGTTGTGTAGCTGGGACCCATATTGCATTTTTTTCTTTTTTGCATCTTCATTCTCCCTAAGTTTTCACTTAAGGGGGGGTGTTAGTGTATTAAGTTTTTACTTAGGTTAATCTCTCAAGTGGTTTTTTCCTGTGTGGGTAGTTTTCCCACTCGTCACTTTTTTCTTGCCTTTAAAAAGGCTATACATTGTGTAATATAATCATATCATATCATATTTTCATTCTCTAGTGAAATAGCTTGGTTTGTTTCTCTTGTATTTGTGGAGGATGTATTTGCAGATTATTTTCTTGGGTTATTTGCTCTAACAATAACTTATCTATAAATATACATTATGCTAGTGTTTTATATTGCAACTATACATGTCTACAATATATCAGAGGATTACGTTGCCCATGTACATCATATCTAAGATAAAAATACATTGAAGTATATACTCCTTCCCTGTTTGTTGCCAAAAAAGCAAAGTAGACTGTCATACATCATGGAATTGTAGCCTCACTATTCTCCTGCACTAGGTTCTTCGTCCCCAAGAGAGCTTCTATTACATCAATGTCTTCCTTATTGAAGTCTTCAATGCTGAGTAAAGTTGGACCATCTTCATTGTGAGCATATTTGATCACTTTCTCATTGAATTCCTTTTGGAACACATCTAGTGCTTTGTGAAAAATTTATGTGCTAGGTTGTCCCACCTACCAACTATGACCAAATATGACTTTATGGAGATTGATTTGCAGTGGGCCCTCCTCCAGTAGTTTGAGGAACTTGAATTTGGATACCTTCACAACCATTGTAACCTATAATGCAATGTTATACAATGTGAGTCTCTTGACAACCTCAGCAAGTGCCTTCCTTGTCCCATTAAATCTTTCATCATTCCTTGCTTTCCAAATAGTCCAAAGAATTTTAGTAGAAACACAAAACCAAAACAATGTGAGTTCTTTCCCAAGTTTATTGTTTATGAATAAAAGAATTATGTCAGGTCTAGGCTTGCAATTATCATCCCAAATGTATTGATTTTGGTAGAAATTTTTCCATATCTCCTTTACATATATACAATAAAAAATTTATGTTTTATTGTTTCAGGCACCTTGCATAGGCTACATATTTCAATGCCTTCAGAGTTTCTTTTACAATGAAACCTCTAAAAGATCAAGAGCCATCTAAAACAAGCCTTCTCAGGCTCAATTACACATGAATTATTTTTAAAGACTTTTGATTGATTATTTACTATTAAGTTATAAGTCGCGTGGTTAGAGCAACCACTGTCAATTACCCAAGCATTTGCTTCTTCCTTTGCATGAAAGGTAGTCCACACAACTGTAGATCTATCATTATTTTTGTCAACCTACAAAGTACCAAACCTCTTACATTTTTTAGTATCACCCTTTTTGTCTTTCAAATCCATGAATAGGGTTTCATCATTTGAATCATTATCCTCATCTTCTGATGAACAACTGCTCTCCTCATAATAAAAACCTCTTTTGAACTTATCTCTTTTGTTACTATAATTTGATTCTTTATGAGGACATTTAAAAGAAAAATGACCAATCCTTCCACAATTGAAACACTTGAAAAATAACTCACCTTTGTATTTTCTAGTGCCTTTTTTCAATCTTCTCACAAATTTTGCTTCTACTTCATCAAAGTCATCATTCTTATCAGCTGCTTCACCATCTATATTTTTACTAGTTTTGAATATTGCTTCCTTCTTTGCAACACCTTTGTAAAATTCTCTCATTTAAAAGGTTGTGAGAGTACCAAACATTTCATCTATTGAATACTAATCTAAGTCCTTAGATTCTTCAATAGTAGACACTTATGACTATAAGATTTAGAGAGAGATCTAATAACCTTCTTTACAATATCATCTTATTTCACTTTTCCACCATGACATTTGATGCTAGTCACAACTTCAACCACCCAGAGCATATAACTAGCAATATCTTCATCCTTTGTTATCCTCAAGGTCTTAGATTTGCTCTTGAAAATTTGCATCTTGGCTTGCTTTACTTTGTTGTCTTCTTCACATCTATGCTGATAAGTTTCCCCAGACATCCTTAGCAGAACTATAATTCATCACCTTCAAAAGTTTGAATTAGCTAACCCACACAAGATAGCATTATTAGCCTTGGAATTGTTCTCATAAAACTTGATCTTAGTTAGATTTGTTGGAGCAACAAGAGCAATATAACCATCCTTGACAAATTGCCAATCACCAAACCCTAAAGAGTTTAGATGGCCTTCCATTCTCAATTTCCAAAAGGTGTAATTTGTGCCATCAAACCTAGGACCTTTATAAACTCCATCATGTGTCATTTTGGACCTTTCCTCAAGTATTTAAGCTTCTTCAAAGGAACTTGGCTTTGATACCAATTGTTGAACACACCTAGATACTGAGAGGGGGGTGAATCAATATCTTCAAAAACTTAAACCCTTTTAGATCACAATCCCTTCAACAATATACTAGTTCACACTCTTAGTAAGATCAACAACTCATTCACAGATTATAAACACTTAATCTAATCAACAATAATAAAAGATAATGCAATTAACACAATACATAAGATAACACTATATTTACGTGGAAATCCTGAGAAGGGAAAAACCACGAAGAGGAATCTCTCAATATAGAAGCTCATTGCTTATAAAATTATAGTTTTAAGGCTCATTGCCTATGAACTTGTGGGCTAAGGTGCACAACCTTAGGGAAAGATATAGGGTACTTGTAGTACTAAGGTGCACAACCCTAGGGAAAGATACAAATTACAAGGACTTGATGAGATTCACTCTCTCAGAGCAAGATACATGAAGATTTAGGAATTACAATATTTGTCAACAATACACATGATGACTAAGGCGTTAAAGTTCATTTCCTTTTTATATTCACAACTCATTTACTTAATTCATCTTTGCACATCTTTACACACTCTCACATCTTATATTTCATTTATTCTTGCATTTATATCCTTTGCAAGTTCTCAAGGCTCTAATTAGGTCATCCAAAATAAAAGATAAATAATAACCTTGACAAGTCGGCCATAAGAACATAATGCGGTCCTATCCAAAAGATAAAGAAGACTAAAAATAATCTTATTAAATCTTGCAATGTGATCCTAAACAACACAAATGCCAGTGCACATCAACCCAAGTCAACAATAAGGAAACATGTAGCAAATTACCAATGAACCCAAAAACACACTTGCAACTACATTTACTCAATGTGGTTCTCAACAAGATAGGTTAGGACCCAAATTCATCTTAACACAACTTCATATATTTTTGTAGACCCCTGAGCACACGACGTAAGCAATATAACAAGCCCTGTCGACCAAATATTCACAAATTTCCTAGAAAACCAGCTCAACATAATATGTGGTACCAAGGAGATCAATTATTGATGTATGGATCATAGAGAGATGTTCCATGAGCATCCAACAACACTTCTAGAAATTTCTTTCACAATTTCATGCCACAAACAACCACTGCAAACCAACCAAAACAAGAATACTTCATCTGAGTGATCTAAATGGATACTTGTCGTTAAAAATTGATTTCTTTCATAATTTCATGCCACAAACAACCACTGAAAACCAACCAAAACAAGAATACTTCATTTGAGTGATCTAGGTGGATACTTGTTAAAAAATGAAGTGTTCCGTATGCTCCAAAATTCATTGCCATGTCGAAGTGCTCAAAAAACTGAACCCAATGCAACTTGAATGGAGTCGATCAGAGTCCATACACTCAAGTTATGCTCAATCAATGTTGGGTCAAAATAGGTACCAGAGGCCAGTTAGAAAGGTGAAAAAATTGATTGTCTCAAAATTCGTTGGAATCGGCGTCAAAATGAAGAGCTCGTCGTCATGATTCTAACACTGCTTGTTTCGCGTCAAACAAAGCTCGTATAGAGAAAATACAACCAGTCAAAGTTATGAGCAAAAGGGTTGACCATGCTAACATCAACATGGTGACATGGTAACACAGTGAGCAGATTGTACAATACAGACGATGACATGGACCAATCAAGCTTTAAAATGTGGATGTGACGTGGCACAATGACAACAGGGCATGTGGCAGGTGAGTTAGCTTATTGGTGTTGAGTTGGGAAAATCATGGTTTGACACATGGCATACTCAAGTCAATCATATTGAGACACATAGAACCAATCGTAGCCAGACATGTGGCATAACCTCCAAGTGCTTGGTTCAAATTGTTTGTTACATTCAATAAGAAAAAGATAATTTGGGGGGGTCGAACCCTTGACCCCCCATTTTCTATTTTTTCATCGTCATTAGATCACGCAATGCGCACTAGTGTATTATGGCGAGCGGGTGGTTTGAGCATATCCCTGCATGTATAAGGGGGATCATGGGGGTCGAACCCGCGATCCCCCAACTCCCATTATTATCTCCTTACCACTGCACCCACATGATCTTCGCCTATGAAAGTGGTCAAACTCTTTTTAAAATGGCATAAATTTAGGATAAACCTGTGGGTGGAGGGCTCAGGCCAAATCCGAGCCCCCCACCATAAACTATTAAGCAAACGAAATCTAAATTAAATGGAATAAATCCAATGCTAATTAAATTAACAAATATATGTATAGAATTGAATTTTCACAAGGATGATTTTGTAAGGCTCCAAATTTATAAGAGCCATTAAATTAAAAGGGTGAAGATTAGTTGAACGGGTTTTTAAAATTATTAAGGATTTACATGTTATTTCAAGGGGATTATTTAATATTTTGTATTGTAAATGTGAGATTTCTAAATCATATGGTTAGTAACCATATTGGGAAATTTTTATGTATAAAAAAGGGGGAGTTTAAGAGTTTGGTGACCAGGTGGTGACTTATGAGTGAATTCTGTATTGTGGAGAGAATTTCCTTTGTGATAGTGAATTGTTCAACTCTGTACAGTGAGAGGATTTGAGTTCAAGCTTGATTTTACTTGTAGGAGGAGGTATTATTTGTAATTCATTATCAAGGAGATGTGAGGATATTCTGTAATAGTTGAAGCCATGTAAACCATTTTTTGGAGTATAATCAAGGATCAATCACTTTGTTTGAGAGGGTCCCAGAGATGTAGCCATATTAGCGAACTCCGTTAGCAATTGTGTTTTGTCTTCTCTCTTCTATCTCCTTTTCATTCCATTCATCACTTTACTAGTGCTTTGTTCATTTAAGCATTTCAATTATGTTAATTATGTTTTAAAGACCTTCAATTTAATCGTTGTAAAAGTTATTATTCATGTGCAACAATCCTAGATCCTAACATCAGATCGCCCAGAAACACAAAATACACAACCATGAGATAGAATATTACTAAACTAACTTGTGGACCACTTCATTACAAGAAAATTGAACTGAGACACTGCATAAGCAATGGGAGCATGTCCACCAAGCTGTAGAAGCAAAAATATCAATGCAAAGAAATGTGGAGCATTTTTTGGACTAGTCCAGACAATTGACAAAAAATACCAACTCACTACAATTACCAAAAACCTCGTTGGTGACACTAATGACCTGAAAAGATAGGAGTGCAACATCCACATAACATAAACACCGAATCCCAAATCACAAAGACCATATTTTCAACAATGGAGAAATGCGGAGCATTCTTCCAACTAACCTTCAAATTATTTTCCTGAAATAGAAACTTTCACCAACTTGTGGAGGCCAAAGCTTCCTTATAGCAACACATACTTCCTCAAGAACAATAGGAGAGAGCATACAACATATTGGAGACCATAAGCAATATATATCTACCATCAACATTACTTTTGATCCTCATCTTAATGCTTCTAATCCTCATCTTAGTATATCATCACGATATTATCTCTTTTGAAAATAACCATACTCAAATCAACTAAGGCATGACAACCAACCATGAAAATCAACAATATCAAAGGCATGATATGCAACCCATGCCAACCAATTATCATAGAGTATCGACAATATACAACTAAAAGCACCGCAACAAAAAGAACCAATAATAGCGCAAAATGAGTGTAGACACAAGCATCAATGACAACCATTGCCAAATAACAATCTCACAAACATGTGCAATAATCTCCCCGAGTGTTGACAACCAATGCCAACAAATTCACTCACCAAGTGTTGACATCACAACAAGCTCCTCAAGTGTTGACATCATTGACAACCAATGCCAACACTATTATACTCTAAATTGATGGGGTGCCTAAAATCCTTTATAAAGTTTACACAATTGTTGAAATTGCTAGAATTAAGGAAAAGACTATGGAAACCAAACTCTCCACTATGGAACCTGAAAAATAATTCCCTAACTCTCACATCTTTTAAATTGATCTTGAGTTGTATCTTCAATATCATATTTTTTTAAATCATCATCAATATGCATAGAATCAATTTATTTCCTTTGAACCCATTTTCCTTGTACCTCACTAGAAATTCTTGAACGCAATCTTTCTTTTAGGGTGGAAATTTATTTTATCTCAAGTCAATAAGTGAAGGAAAGTCTTGTAATGTCCTAAATTGATTTTTTCTTATTTTTATAATTTCACAATAATCAAGAACATGAAAACCTTAGCACCTTTTGATCACCAAGATCTTGATGTGGGCAAGGTGAGAGCATACTTTGAAAGGATTAAAAAATTATATTAATATGCTTGCTTGCAACAAACTACATGACTCTATATTGTGTTAATGTAGATATTATCTCATGTACACATGGATAATTCCACATGGGATTGAACCTACTTAAGTCTCCTTGTTAGTGGGAGATAACTCGCTAGTTATTTGGTGGGCCTTGTGGAGTTAGCTTGTCACCTCTTGCTAGTCTAAAGGAAATTAACTCACTGTCAGTCTTAGTTAGTGGGAGTCAACTACCTATTCTTCTCCACTATTTTGAGTGAGAGTTTCTTCTCTCTCTCTCTCTCCTATATGTGCATCTTATTTCAAGGGTTAAACAACATTGTTGGATCCATTTTTGTGTATTTTCATTTTTCTTTATATTTTGTGTATTTTCATTTTTCTATATATTTTGTGTTTTTGATAACTTGCAAGGGCATGTGGTTGCTCAAATCTTGTTGCCTAGCTGGTATTGATATTAAATCCAAATGTGTTGCATTCTCACATATTACAAACTATTACAAAATATAGAATTAAATATATGTTATTCTAGCAACAAGCCTTTTAGATTAATTACAAGTTGTAATTGAAATGATTGAAACTACTTTTAGCAGTAGGCCTTCCAAAATAATTCTAAATTGAAAATCTAGTGAAGAATTGCATAAATTAACATTAGAGGTAAAATGCTAAAAATAAAATTGATTCACTAATGTCATGGGGGTATAGCCTTCTAGACTTACAATATCAAAATCAACTACAAATTTATATTATTTATAGCAATAAATTATATAGATTGAATTATAAAGAAAAATATATATAGCAATCATTTGTAATAACAATTAAAGATCCTAAAGATTAATCATAATTTTAGAATGTACCAAAATAGTTGTTACAATATTGAACATGTATGTAGCTAAATTTGAAAGTGTACAACTAGCTAGAAATAATACTAAAATAGTAGCTTCAAAGACTGCAATCCCCTTAAGGCATGATATGACAACCTTTATAAATTTTCAATGGCTATTAATATGGGTACAATAACTTCAAGAGATGTAATTAGTATACAATATATATTTTTCTTGATTCCCTTTGAGTAAGTATGACCTCATTTACAAAAAATATGATAGGAAAAAATATTAAAATCTACAACAATTACTATTGTTTGCTCCCTTTTTAATAATAACCAATGCCTATGAAAAGGTACAACCCCTTTATTATACTAAAATAGAGATACAAACTTGTTACAATAGGATCCTTAGTATGACTAGACCAAAAATAGTGATGCAGGAGCATCCATGGCTTAGTGGCAATCCTGTGTCACCAAAAAAAGAGATTTATTATTTTAATTAATTGAAATTTTTGGTGTGACCTAAGTTTTATGTTTATTTAATGAAATTCATAATTTTGTTGTGAATTTGGATGTCATTTCATGTTGCAAGTTAAATTTGAAATTTGGAGCAATTTGGATAAAGGGAGAAAGTGGAGAAAACACTTTAAAAGCAAAAAGCTAGAAAAAACAAGTATGAGAGGCTTCCAATTTATTATGTAACTCTGAATTTTAAATTCCAAGATTCCTAAAAAATAGGGGACTTGGAAGTGGATGCCTAGTTCGGGAAAATAAGCTTTTTCCTTTATTTCATGAAAGCGAGAAAAATAATTAAAGCATGCTTCCACTCACAACCGATTGTGGAATTAGAAAGGATTATTTTATTCAATATTTTAATGCATTTTAATTATTTTGGAGACATCCAAGAGTTGGGCATGGATTTTTGGGAGATTCCTTTGGAATGGAAGCAAAATTCACTGAAATGAAATTGCATTTGCATTTCATGAAAGCTTGAGTTTGTTTTACTGAAAATGAATTTCATTTTTGAAGTTAATTCCTCCAGATAATAGGAGAAGGCACATGAAGGATTCTGAAGATTGTTATTGCAGAATGGAGGTTTTTTACAGAGGTTTGAAGAACACCAGTTGTTGTAGATTTTTGTATTGAAATTGTGCAAGAAGTTTTGTTATTACATGTATTGAGAGAAATTCTTGTGTAGAATTGATTTGCTGCTAAAAATCATTTATTTTTGTATTTTCCTGGAGTCATATAAGGGATTGTTGCAACCCATTTCTCATTTGGGACTGATTGTAATTTCATTTTCTAGAATTAATTTGAGTTTGGAACCACTGGTTGCAAGTTGCAAACCAAAAATTTATATTTGGAGTGAGGATTTATTTTCCTGTGGAGTGGTTACTAGTGAGTTGTGAGAGCTTTTTAAATCTGATTTATTTGAATAATTTTATTGTTATTTATCTCTCTACATTAGTAGTATTAGAGCAAGTTGATCTTGAGAGTGTAAACAGATCACCAAAGAGAGGCAGTTTACACCAGGATTGTGAGCTGAAGTGTTGCAGAGATGTATGCCAGAGGAGCCCCATGTGGTAGGGGTAGAGGAAGAGGAATAAGAGCAGATAATTTTGTTAGAAATGGTGAATTTAGAGCCTTGAGAAGGCAAGTTGAAACTTTGCAAAATTAGATAAGGAGAGGATTTGCAAGAAATAAAGACCCAAGAAGTGAAGATGAAGATGAAGATGGAAGTACAAAGAATGCTAGTTTAGATACTAAGCAAAGAGAATAAATTGCAATAGTTTCAAATGACCCACTGCTAAAAGCTTTAACAAAAATGGGGAAGAGACCAAAAATGGAGGTGCCTACATTCAATGGTAGTTTGAACCCAAAAGAATTGATAGATTGGCTTAACGAAATCAAAGAGTATTTTGAATTTGAGGAGGTAGAAGACCTTGATAAAGTGAGATTTTCTAAGAAAAATATGAAAGGACATGCTTCCATATGGTGGAGAGAAATGCAATTGGAAAGGGGAAGAAAAGGAAAAGAGAAGATTACCAAATGGGATAAAATGGAGACAAATGAAAAAGATAGTTTATCCTAGTAGATTATGAATTAGATTTGCTCAAGAGGATGCAAGGTTTGAAGCAAGGAAAAAAAAGTGTTGAGGAGTATACAGAAGAATATCATAAAATCCTCATAAGAACTGGACATTTAGAAGTAACCAAAGAGAATATTGCAAGGTACATGAACGGGTTGTGGTTAAGCATTCAAGAAGAAATGGCATTGGTTAAAGTTGTGACAATGGAATATTCCTATCAAATGGCATTGAAGATAGAGGAAAGGATGAATAAGAGATTTGAAAGCAAACAAAAGGGAGCAACTCATGGAGGCAAAATAGGAAAAAACCATACAAGAATGATGAAAAATATAAAAAGAGTTTCAAGAATAAAGAGGACGGCAAAAGGGCATAAAAATATGAGAATGGACAAAGCTCAAGAGACCAAAATTTCAAAGGTAGAGGTAGAGGACATGGTTATGGAGGAGGCCCATTTAGAGGCACTTCTTACAAATGTGGAGAAGAAGGCCACCAAGCCTATGATTTACCACAAGAAAAGAAGCCAAAATGGAGACAAGAATACCAAAGAAGAGCAACAAATGTGAATGAGGAAGAGGTGCATTCTTCACAATCTGAATATGTCGAAGATGGATAGGTTTTGATGACAAGGAGAGCACTCTTGAATGAAGGCAGTGAGCCTATGCAAATAAAGAAGTTGTTCAAAACAAGGTGCAAGTGTGAAGGGAAGGTGTGCAACATCATAGTTGATAGTGGCAGCATAGACAATCTTGTGTTCGATGAGATGGTGAAAAATTTGAAACTTGAGAGGAGAAAACACCCAAATCCATAGCATATTTCCTGGGTGCAAAATGTTGGTAAGTGAACAATGCAATGTGAAGTTTAAAATTGGGAATTACATGATGAAATTCTCTGTGATATCATCCCTATGGATGCTTGCCACATTTTACTTGGAAGTCCATGGCAATATGACCGAAAATCCACCCATGATGGGTGTGTTAACACCTACACCATTGTGAAAGATGGAGTGAAACATAAGTTGAAACCTTTGAAAGAGGAAAATGTTCAAGTTTGTGGTAATGCTTGAGTTTGTTTGGTTGATGCAAGAAGATTTCTCGAAGGCATGAAGCATGAGAAATTTTGTTTTGATATTATTCCTAAAGTTACCAATGAAATTGTAGATGAAGTTCCTATAGAGGTTTCTGATTTGTTGCAAGAGTTCAAGATGATTATTTTAGGTAATGTGCTTGAAGGACTCCTACCAGTGAGAAAAATAAGTCATCAAATTGATTTGATTCTAGGGGCAAGTTTTCCAAACAAGGAAACCTACAAAATGTCACCTACAGAGAATGAAGAGGTAAATAGGCAAGTTGTTGATTTGTTAAAGAAAGGTTTGATAAGAGAGAGCTTAAGCCCATGTGCAGTGTCTATTGTTTTGTCACCAAAGAGAGGAGGAGAATGGAGGATGTACACAAACTCCAGGGCTATTAACAAGATTGAAATAAAATACAGATTTCCATTACCAAGGATGGATGATATCATGGACTACTTGAGTGGAGCAACATATTTTAGCAAGATTTATTTGAAGAGTGGGTATCACCGGATAAGGATCATACATGAAGGAGATGAATGGAAGAAAATATTCAAGACAAAAAAGGTTTGTATGAGTGGTTAGTCATGCCATTTGGGCTAACCAATGCACCTAGTGTGTTTATGAGGTTAATGAATGAAGTGTTGAAAGAGTTCTTGGGAAAATTTTTGATTGTGTATTTAGATGACATTTTAATTTTTAGAAAGACTCTCGAGGAGCATTTGATGCATATTAGACTTTTTTTTGAAAAGATTAGAGATGAAAAGTTGCTGATTAACCTCAAAAACTATAGCTTTGTGAAGAGGGAATTGGTGTATTTAGGCTTTGTTGTTTCAGGGGAAGGCATCAAGATGGACCCAAAAAAAGTAAGAGCTATTCTAGAATGGCCAACACAAGGAGTGCAACTAAGGTGAGATCATTTCATGGGCTAGCAATTTTTTATAGAAAGTCCATCAAAGGTTTTAGTAGCACATGTGCACCACTAATTGAAACAATGAGAGGTGATAAGAAGGAATTTAAGTGGACTACATGGGGAGTGAAGAGATTTGATTTGTTGAAGAGTAAAGTGACAATGCAACCTGTTCTAGCACTTCCAGATTTTAGCAAGGTGTTCCAAGTGGATTGTGATGCAAGTGGGAAGGCTATTGGGGTTGTTTTAAGCCAAGAAGGTATGCCTATTGCGTATTTTAGTGAGAAGCTTAATGATGCTAATAAAAAGTATTCAATTTATGATCAAGAGTTTTATGCAATCATTCAAGCACTTAAGAAATGGAGACATTATCTTGTGCCAAAAGAATTTATTTT
The DNA here is from genome assembly GCA_007258455.2 of Sequoia sempervirens. Classification (NCBI taxonomy): domain Eukaryota; kingdom Viridiplantae; phylum Streptophyta; class Pinopsida; order Cupressales; family Cupressaceae; genus Sequoia; species Sequoia sempervirens. The sequence goes on along the minus strand of VDFB02051890.1, from coordinate 129,841 downwards.
GTATACCGATCATCAAGCACTCCAATACTTGAGTAGTCAAGGGAATTTGAGTCAAAGACACATGAAATGGGTTGATTTTTTACAAACTTACACATTTTTTTTGAAACATAGGAGTGGGAAGTCTAATAGAGTTGTTGATGCTTTGAGTAGAAGACAAGGTTTGTTGATTGAAATGCAGGCTAAAGTTGTGGGTTTTGATGAACTCAAGAATATGTATGAAGGAGACGTGGATTTTAAAGAGGCATGGAAAGCTTGCAAAGATCCTATTGTAGCAAATAGGACCAAATGACTGGATTATTTAATCCAAGATAACATGTTGTTTAAAGGTAACAAGTTATGCATTCCTAGAAGTTCTATGAGGCTATATTTAATTAAGGAGAAACACAGTGGTGGAATTGCAGGGCATTTTGGTTTTGACAAGACTATTGCATTGGTTGGAGAGAAGTATTATTGGCCTCAATTGCAGCAAGATGTAAGGAAGTATGTGCAAGGTTGTAGAGTGTGTCAAGTGACAAAATGAGTAAATCAAAACACTGGTTTATATCAACCACTACCAGTACCGGAAAAACCATGGGAGGATATAAGTATGGATTTTGTTCTTGGTTTACTAAGGACACAAAGAGGACATGATTCCATTTTTGTTGTGGTAAGTAGGTTCTCTAAAATGGCACATTTTATTCCTTGTCATAATACTAATGATGTGGTGAATGTTACAGATTTGTTTTTCAAAGAAGTTGTAAGACTTCATGGACTTCCAAAGAGCATAGTTTCTGACAGGGATACCAATTTTGTTGGCTACTTATGGAGGACTTTGTAGAAGAAGCTCAATATTGAATTAAATTTTTTCTTAGCATACCATCCTCAAATAGATGGTCAAACGAAGGTGGTGAGTAGAAGCTTGGAAAATTTGCTGAGATGCTTGGTTGGAGACAAATCGAAAGGATGGGATTTAATTCTACCACAAGTTGAGTTTGCCTACAACAACTCAGTCGATAGAAGCATAGGTAAATCAAAATTTCAGATTGTTTATGGTAGAAGCCCAAGAGTTGTTTCAGACTTGAATAAGATTGATAAATATGTGAAAAAAAGTGCAGATGCTGAAGATTTTGCAAAGCATATGAAAAGTCTTCATGATGAAGTGAGAAAACATATCAACAAAATGAATTTTTCTTACAAAACTAATGTTGATTTGAAGAGGATACATAAGGAATTTCAAGTTGGAGATGAAGTGATGGTGCATTTGAGAAAATAAATATTTCCAATGGGTACATACAACAAGCTCAAAATGAAGAAGATTGGCTTGTGCAAGATAGTAAAAAGGAATGATTCTAGCAATGCATATGAGGTAGAATTGCCTAGTGAGTTTAATATTTCTCTAGTTTTTAATATTTAAGATCTAACCATGTTTCATGAAGGTGAAAATGATGAAGTTGTATCAATTAAACATCCACCAACACTCACGCACAATTCAAAAAATTAAAAGATTGAAGCAATTCTTGACAGCAGGGTGAAAAGAAGCACAAGGAAGAAGTAGTATATGGAATATTTGGTGAAATGGTTTGGAAGGCCTATAGAAGACTCTTCATGGCTATCTAAGGCTAAGATTACTCATCTTGGATATCCTCTTGGAAAGTGATATGATCACTTTTCTGTTACTGCAAGGGTCTGATGCAAGAGCATCCATGGCTTAGTGGCAATCCCGTGTCACCAAAAAAAGAGATTTATTATTTTAATTAATTGCAATTTTTGGTGTGACTTGAATTTCATGTTTGTTTAATGAAATTCATCATTTTTTTTATGAATTTGGATGTCATTTCATGTTGCAAGTTAAATTTGAAATTTGGAGCAATTTGGATAAAGGGAGAAAGTGGAGAAAATGCTTTAAAAGTAAAAGGCCAAAAAAAACAAGTATGGGTGTGGGGTTTTGAGAGGCTTCCAATTTATTATGTAACTCCAAATTTAAATTCCAAGATTCCTAAAAAATAGGGGACCTGGAAGTGGACACCTAGTTTGGGAAAATCAACTTTTTCATTTATTTCATGAAAAGCAGGAAAAGCAATAAAAGCATGCTTCCACTCACAATTGATTGTGGAATTGGAAAGGATTATTTTATTCAATATTTTAATTCATTTTAATTTTAATTATTTTGGAGACATCCAAGAGTTGGGCGTGGATTTTTGGGAGATTCCTTTGGAATGGGAGCAAAATTCACTGAAATAAAATTTCATTTGCATTTCATGAAAGCTTGAGTTTGTTTTATTGAAAATGAATTTCATTTTTGAAGTTAATTCTTCTAGATAATAGGAGAAGGCACAAGAAGGCGTGGATTATCTCGAGGAAGGATTCTGAAGAGTTTTATTATAGATTGGAGGTTGTTTACAGAGGTTTGAAGAACACCAATTGTTGCAGATTTTTGTATTGAAATTGTGCAAGAAATTTTGTTATTATAGGTGTTGAGAGATATTATTGTGTAGAATTTATTTGTTGCTGCAAATCATTTATTTTTGTATTTTCTTGGAGTCATGTAAGGGATTTTTGCAGCCCATTGCTCATTTGGGACTAATTGTGATTTTATTTTCTAGAATTAATTTGAGTTTGGAACCACTGGTTGCAAGTTGCAAACTATAAATTTACATTTGGTGTGAGGATTTATTTTCCTATGAAGTGGTTTCTAGTGAATTGTGAGAACTTTGTAAATATGATTTCTTTGAATAATTTTATTGTTATTTAGCTCTTTACATTAAATAGTATCACCCAAATAATATAAATAAATTTGTCATTGGAAACCTCAATAAAAAAAATACTTTGAAATCACCTCAAACTAATATTGAATATAAAATTATTGAAATTTGTAAACAAGCTCAAAATCTAGAAACTCAAAACAAGTGACACAAAATCTCAAATCTCACACAACATACCAAACCAACTAAAATTGAAAATTCTTTTGAAACCTTACAAGTTGCTAGTAATTCTTGGATGAAATTACTCATATGAATATTAGGGTTTTTATCCTCAAATTTACTTTCCAAAAAAGAGTTTTTGTCTTTAAGTAGAAAGATAAATATTTATTTGATCTCAAGAAAATGGGGTTTTTATTTCATATTTTGTAATCTTCTTTAATGCTCAACTCCTCCTTAAATAGGATCCTTCAAGGGAATATAATACTATTTTTTCCCTTTTCCCTCCAAAACTTTATTTTAAAAAGTGTTTAGAAAATATTTTCAATTAATGGTTTTAACTAGCTTTGACTCCACCAATGTCTCTCCCATTAATTTAATTTTATCTTGGTCTTTCTTCTACCCCACCTTAAGTGTCTTCTCTGGGGCACCCTTCATTCTTTTGTTGCAACCCTAAAGTGGATGAGGTTCTACTTCCTTTCCTTGAATCTAGATTTTCCCTCTCCAATGGAGGAACAAACCCAACCAAGGTCGATTCATGGTTATCTTATTAATTTTAGATATTACTATAGCACCAAAATTCATAGGGCCAAGATCAATGTCCATCTGCATGGTGAGAATCCCACCTGCTTGAGTATCCTAAATATCCTCTACTTTGGTTACCACTTGATCCATCTCCAAATTACCAACTCCAAGATTCAACCCCCTTGGATTCACCTTTTATTGATTGAAATCATTTAACACCTCAAAATAATTGAAAACCCCATCCTCTTGCCTATCTTTAAGAGTTCATTTTTGCCCTCTTCCCTTGCTTTGAGGCTTAATTGGAATAGAACCATCCTTTTTTGCATCCTCCCTTGAAATAGGAGCCTTTCATTTATCCATCTTTGGAGATTGATGAGGAGGCCCATTAAGAGGTACCCTTGGAGAGCTAACCCTATGACACCTCCTTTGCAAGTGACCATACTCATGAAAAATTTGATACTAGAATGGAAGTGCTTCATAGTCCAACCATTAAATCCATGAAGTGGAACCAAGGCGAATTTCCAACAAATCTAATAAAGGATTATTTGAGTCAATTTCAATGTAGATGCAAGCATAAGAAATTAATTTTTTGTCTAATGTTTGTTGTGATGGGCCAACCTACTTTCCTAGCAACAAGGCAATTAAATGAAGAATATCATTCCTCCAAGATTTTAATGGGAACCAAGGGAGTCACACCCAGACAGGAACATGAGTTGGAAGCTCCTCTACAAGGTTAAAGCCAACATGTCATTATTTTTTGAACAAAATAACTTGATTGTAAAAATTCCCACCCTCAAAGGCCTTATTACTATCAACTAAGCAATTGAAAAACCACCATAAAATAATTGTTAACCACTAGCATTACGCCCATCTCTCCCTCAAGGTTCCATGTCCTTCGAGCCCAAGATTCCAAAAAGGGAAGAGATAACTGAATCCTCTTTGTTACACCCCAATTATGTAATTACTATTTACTACTACTATATAGGGTAAATGTGAATGAAATTGGTATCCTGATGGTGAATAAAATGTTCTTGTACTTTGTTATCAATGCATTATGAATGAATTTTATTTAATTTTAATGTCATATGAAAAATTCATATGTGTGTGAAATGGATGGTTATCGAATTAATATTCTAACTATGGAGATGTATTATGTGTAATGTATGTTTTGTGAAAAATTGACTACCATGTGCTTGTGATAGTTGGATGCAGGTATATGTTCATTCCTCTGGGCGGAGGGGAAGTATCACTCAGGAGAAGATCTTGGTCGTTTAACTAGTAATGTAACCTATCTGAGCTTACACACACCACAATAGATTGGTTAAGTCTAGTCATTAAGTTGGGAAGTGGTAAGTCATCCTTAGCGTAATGTGTCTACATTAGTAAGGGTCTTGATTACAAGTGAATGCATGTTTGACTGATGTTTATCTGTTTGAGCTTGTGAGTTCTTCCTTGTGTTACTATGCTTTATTGATGAGGTAAGCATGCATGGAATGTATGTGTATATACACATCGCACACATGTTTCCTATCAATAAGATAACAATAGTATACATGCTTAGGTATGGAATTATAACTACATATATATATATATATATATATATATATATATATATATATATATATATATTATGGACAATGATTTTGGATTACCCAAATGCTTTAAGCTCCTTCTAGGGGTTTTCACCTAAAAGGAGAAAGAATGGGGTCCAAAATGCAAATGTCTACACTTAATATTAATGTAAAGGAGATGTAATGTGTCTAAATATGATGTACTAATGTACTGATCTGAAAATAAAATGATTTAATGATGCAAAACCTAAGAAATGCAAAGTGCTGAAAACACATTGTGATATGCAAAAACACCTAAAAATGTAAGTAAATAATGAAATAACTGAACAAAACTAAAGAGGTGCACCTGGAATTTGAAATCCAATGTGGAGAGATTCTGGAATCCTGTAGAATTGACTAAAAATGCTAACTAGGACACTTACGCCGAGCTGGACGACTTAGTCCCAGTTTTGAGGAAAACTTGTCACAATAGGAATTTGCCAAATCGGTATCAAAAAATACAGAAACCACTCTTCAAGCCTAGAAGTGGGACTAATTCACCATTGGGGGTGACTTAGTCCACCTATAGATTTTAGGAATTTCAGGACAGGATCTTGTAGCTTCAGTTCAGCACTTGCTTTTTTGATAAGTGTTTGATCTTGATTCTACAAAAAATGGGATAAAAAGAGTCTCCAAGCTTGAATTAGTTCTTTGTTGACTTGAATGAATTTGATGACTTCTTGACCACTTTTCAACACCTATTTCTTTAACAAATTTTCCTACAAAGTCTGCAAACACATGCAAAGAGGGAAAAATGGTTAAGGGTTAGAGTATAGGGGTTTGCCTTGGTCAAACCCCACTTTGGTAATCAAACCCTATGAAATGAAATGAAATGGAAAGAGAATGATAAATAAACAACATGCAATGTCATAAACTTACCAAACCCTTGATGTGGAAATTTGAAGATATGCAATGAAGTGCTCCAATGGATGACTTGATTATGCTTAGAGTGTTTGATTGCTTGAGAAATTGAATGCTTAATGAGTTATGAGAGTGCAAGAGATTAGGAGATTAAAAAATGAAGAGAAAAAAACCATTATTTATACTCGATCTTACTAAATTTCTCAAAAATAACACATCACAAATTGACCTCGAGGGTTAGAGAACAAAATCCCACAAGAAAATTGAAATTATTTTGATTTTTGTGCCAAAAAGGATTAAGTCGCTCCTATTGGCGACTTAGTCCCACTTAAGAAAATTAAGTGGGTGTTAGGAATTAAAGGGCATTAAATGTTGTCTAACAGGAATATCCTCAAAAACACACCTAAGGAGGACCGAAAAGTGTATTAAGGGGTCATTTAAACATGAGAAAGGGTTGAATTAGTGATGACAAATCTAGGAAAGTGTGAGAGTTTGTTACAACTCTTTACAACACTTTGAAATAAGACTTGGCAAGTGACGAAAAGGGATTATTTAGGTGAATTATGATGAAAGGGTCATATAAAAGTGTGAAAGTGGGTTACAACACTTCACAACACCTTTACAAGACATCCTAGAAGTCTTAATGATTCATAAGGGTCCAAGACCCAATGTGAATGTGTTGAACACATTTCAACATTAAATCTAGGAAAAATCAAGAAAAAGTCCATCAGAGAGACTCTAGTGAGCATAAAAATGTCAGCTATACATTTTTTGGTGACACATTAGGCCCCCACTTTAGTGAGGATGAACTTGCTTCAAACTCTCGCTAAAGTAGCCTAACATGCACATCGAGAGGGATCCAAATGCACACATGTTGGTAAGATGAGACAACAATGATCAAGAGGGATGATCAAGCCCCAAGGATCACGATCCCATGGCAAACCAAACATAGTCATAAAGGACCACACATGAAAATGTTGAAAAGGAATGAAAGCTTTGATCATTTGTCCAACTCATTATGGATTAGATCTAGGCTATTTGTTTGAAATAATAAATGTGTACTCACTTTGGGGCGATGAAATTCATGGTTGTTCGCTGGATGAGAAGGCTCAAGTATAGTCACTCTAGGGCCATGGAACTTCTAGTTGTTTGCAGGGTGAGAAATCCACAACATACTCGCTCTCGGGCCACAAAAATTTTGGTTGTCTATGGGGTGAGAAATCCACAACATACTCCCTCTGGGGCCACGAAAATTTTGGTTGTCTGCGGGGTGAGAAATCCACAACATACTCACTCTGAGGCTATGAAACTTCTAGTTGTCTGTGGGGTGAGAAATCCACAACATACTCACTATGGGGCCACAAAACTTCTAGTTGTCCGTGGGGTGAGAAATCCACAACAGGTGGCTATGGGGAAAGTCATGCCACAAAATGGGCTTCCCGCTCAACCATATCAAAGTTATACCTCCTGATAAATGTAATAAGGCACCACAAGGACAATGTCGTTTCATGCTTCATGAGACAAGCAAAGCTTTGTATGTTTAAAACTCATGAACAAATGCAATGGCACCATAGGCATGTAAGTTGTGTTATGCAAGGTGGCCATGTAAATGCAAAATGCAACATGCAAAATAAATGTTCAAATGAATCTTGTTTAGTTCATGCGAAGTCTATATCTTAGGGAACATTGTGTCTAATGTCTCCAAGAGAGGACCAATCAAAGAATAAAATATTCACAACTTAGGGGATGTAGTGTGTCGCATTAGGCCACCAAGAGGAATGTAATATGCTAATATAGATCACGCTCATGGAGGACATCATACCCAATATCATCCACAAAGTGACAAACAGATTGTATAAAGTAACAAGGCTGCACTAAGAACTAAGAAAAAGAAAAATGCAAATGAATAATGCCAATGTATGCCCCCACTTTAAAGGAATTGCTACACACCAGTTTGTGAGCAATTACTTTAAAGTAGAAAATGAAATAAATGCAAAAAGAAACAAGACATGAGAGCCAACTTGGAAAGCGCCTATGCCAAGTCATATGTTTCCAAGTGAGGCTATGTCATGTGAAGGAAAAGGAGAAAAAGAAAGAGGGTTTTCCCCCAAAAATGAACACACCAAAAACATAAGGGATCTATGGATTTGGGGTCAGTATGTTCATTGTTGTAATGTTTTTATTAAAGAGCTTGTAACTTTCATCATTCCCCAAATACATAGAACTGGAAGAATGACACAAAGAGAGCAAAATCAAAAGAAAAAGAAAGTTCGTTTTGGGTCAACATGGAAGAGACATTGCTATCTCTACACTTTGCATCATCCCCAAAAGGAAAAACACAAGCAAAAAGAAAACAAAAAGGTGAAAGAAAAGGAAAAGCTTTTGGGTCAACATGAAGGAGACATTTTGGTCTCAATGCCTTGCATCATCCCCAAAAGGAAAAACACAAGACAAAAGTGAAAAAGAAAAGGTAAAGGACCGTTTGGGTCAACATGGAAGAGACATAGGGTGTCTCAATGGTTTGCGTCATCCCCAAAAGGAAAAACACAAAATAAAAGTGAAAAAGAAAAGAAAAAGGACTGATTGGGTCAACATGGAAGATACATAGGGTGTCTCAATGCTTTGCGTCATCCCCAAAAGGAAAAACATAAAACAAAGGTGAAAAATAAAAATAATGTACAAAAAATAGAAGAATAGAGGTACAAATAGAATAAGTTCACAAGAGGGGGGAACATCAAATGTCACGTCATAAGGGAACACGATATGCACACACAAAAGAAAAAGAAAATACTAGGAATGCAAAGGCAAGCGAACCATCAACTGAGTCATTCACCTCTCAATCTTAATTGGTATAAGCAGAAGGTGAATAACGTAGCTAAGGGAGAAGAACAAATGCATTAGTAGGAAAAGGCTAGTAACTTCTTGCCCCCACCTAGTGCGAGGTAACTTCTTGCCGAGATAGGTGATGGGAAAGATCATGCAACATTAAGAATGGAAAATTCTACAACTATTGCATGATGAGGTTGGTGAGAGGGTACTATGGGATGATAGGCTAACAATCGGTATTAGTGAAGTGATACTTACTCAATATGTCCTTCAATGTTCAACATTCATCAGTTTGGTATCCAAGAACACAATGATATTTATAATAAGGTATATTGGAATCTTTAGGACAAATTACCAACCTATTCATAGGTGGTAATAGAAGGAGACCTCTATTTAAAACATTTGGAGTTTCCTTTCACATTCAGGTGGTGGATGGAGAGGAAACTTTAAATTTTTTAATTTGTAAGGTTATTTTCATTTACTAGATTCACCTTTTTCATGGATTGGAGGAAGAGAACCCATGGGGATTCTAGCATCCTTATAATTGGAATCGTGTAAGGGTTATTCACGTGGAAGGACATTCAAGTCAGGAGGGGAATCAAAGATCACTGTACCATCATCATGAAGTTTCCAATATTAAAAAGGAGGCTTGCTATCATAAGGAGGATCATGATATCCTAACCCTGTGGTGTTTTCATTTGTTGGTCTTTATTCTAAAAGTTGGTGAATGTCATGTTCAGTTGTTGTGTCACATCCTTGTTTGTTTAAGATGGTAAAACCCTTGCCATATGTTCCTTCAAGGTTGATTAGTGTATTTGTAACTTTGTGATCATAAAATGGTTGAGGAGGTGGTTGTGTAGAAGAACTAGGTCCACTGGTTGGAGGGAACCTAGGTCCTTCTATCGTTTCAGGGTGTAGATAACCAAACATATCAGGAGGTGAGACAGTAGGAAGATCTTGTGATTTCATGGATGGATAAAAGGCTGCATTTGGCTTCAAGGTTGTCAAGGCATTCATTTAAGAACTTATTAATGCTATCATCATATTCTCCAATGATTTCAATAGCATGAGGATGACATTCATGAGGAGTTGAAGGAGCATGAGGAAGCTCAAGGTCATTAGGATCAGTTCCAAAGGTACAATTTGACATGTCTACTAAAGATTTCAATGACATCCAAAACTTATTATAGAAAAAAAACCATGATGAAAGGAAATTAAATGCAATAGACAACAAATTTGGAAAGTATGATAGAATGTAGTAACAAAAAATTAAAATGCAGAAAATTCCCAAAAAATGCCAGAAAGTACAATGCAAAATGTGCAGAAGGACTAAGTCACCCAGTGTGGCGAATTAGTCCCAGTGAAGTTTTTTTGAGTTTTTTCACAAAATTTGAATGCAATTTTATGTCTTTCAGATGTACAGATGCAATACAGTATACAAATGCAGAATTTTTGTTGTTTTTAATGTAAAAAATGATACAAAAATGTAAGTTATTTGAGCTTTTCACTAATGCAATATTTAAAACCCTAGGATGCAATTTAAACAATGCAATACCTAATGTAATGCTAATGCAAATGAGACCTAGGGTGCACTTGAAATTATAAGTAAATATGTTCAAAAAGTCAGGTTCACCAAAATGTGGGCAATGATTTTGGATTACCCAAAAGTTTTAAGCTCCTTCTAGGGTTTTTCACCTAAAAGGAGAAAGAATGGGGTCCAAAATGCAAATGTCTACACTCAATATTAATGTAAATGAGATGTAATGTGTCTAAATATGATGTAACAATGCACTGATCTGAAAAGAAAATGATTTAATGATGCAAAACCTAAGAAATGCAAAGTGTTGGAAAACATACTGTGATATGCAAAAACACCTAAAAATGCAAGTAAATAATGAAATAACTGAACAAAACTAAAGAGGTACACCTAGAATTTGAAATATAATGTGGAGAGATTTTGGAATCCTGTAGAATTGATTGAAAATGCTGATTGGGACACTTATGCCAAGCTGGGCGACTTAATCCTAGTTTCAGGAAAAACTTGTCAGAATAGGAATTTGCCAAATGGATATCCAAAAATGCATAAACCACTTTTCAGGCTTGGTGGTGGGACTAATTCACCATTGGTGGTGACTTAGTTCATCTGTAGATTTAAAAAATTTTGGGACAGGATCTTGTAGCTTCAGGTTTGCACTTGCTTTTCTGACAGGTGTCCAATCTTGATTCTGTAGAAAATGGGGTAAAAAAGAGTCTCCAAAATTGAATTAGTTCTTTTTTGAATTGAATGAATTTGATGAATTCTTGACCACTTTTCAACACCTATTTCTTTGAAAAATCTACCTACAAAGTCTGCAAACACAGATGCAAAGAGGGAAAATTGGTTAAGGGTTAGAGTATACTTTGGTAATCAAACACTATGAAATGAAATGAAATGGAAAGAGAATGATAAATAAACAACATGCAACGTCATAAACTTACCAAACCCTTGATGTGGAAATCTAAAGATATGCAATGAAGTGCTCCAATGGATGACTTGATTATGCTTAGGGTGCTTGATTGCTTAAGAAATTGAATGCTTAATGAGTTATGAGAGTGCACGAGATTAGGAGATAAAAAATGAAGAGAAAAAAAACCCTTATTTATACTTGATCTTACTAAATTTCTCAAAAATAACACATCACAGGTCGACCTCAAGGGCTAGAGAACAAAATCCTGCCAAAAAATTGAAATTATTTTGATTTTTGTGCCAAAAAGAACTAAGTCGCTCCTTCTGGTGAGTTAGTCCCACTTAAGTAAATTAAGTGGGTGTCAGGAATTAAAGGGCATTAAATGTTTTCTAACAGGAATATCCTCAAAAACACACTTAAGGAGGGCCGAAAAGTGTATTAAGGGGTCATTTAAACATGAGAAAGGGTTGAATTAGTGATGACAAGTCTAGGAAAGTGTGAGAGTTTGTTACAAATCTTTACAACACTTTGAAATAAGACTTGGTAAGTGATAAAAAGGGATTATTTAGGTGAATTATGATGAAAGGGTCCTATACAAGTGTGAAAGTTTGTTACAATACTTCACAACACCTTTACAAGACATCCTAGAAGTCTTAATGATTCACAAGGGTCCAAGAACTAATGTGAATGTGTTGACCACATTTCAACATTAAATCTAGGAAAAATCAAGCAAAAGTCCATAAGAGAGACTCTAGTGAGCATAAAAATGTCAACTATACATTTTTTGGTCACACACACACAGATATATATATATATATATATATATATGTATATTAATGTATATGTTTATTGTTTTTTTTGGTTGGTGAAAAAGATGATTTTATTAATAAGAAAGAACAAGATTACATAGTTGAACACATTATATTACCAAAGTAATTCCTCCCAAAGTCCAAACAAAACCTAGAAAGCATCACTAATCCTACCCCCAAATCATACTATAGATAAAAACTTAAAGTTCACTTAGCCTTCCTACGTCTACTAAACAAACAAACTACTTTCCACCCCTAAAATTTCCAACATAGGATTACCATCCACAACCCCAAAGGACCTGTTAACAGATCAAAATTATGGAGCCTTGTTTGGTTGTCCTTTAGTTTGTGATCAAAGGACCATTGCAAATTATTTCTTCGATTCCTTCTTTGCTTTCTTCCCCTGAACTATTTGCCAACTGTCCTCCAGCCTTACAGCTTCCTCCTGCCAAATCAGAGAGTTATCACAAGAACACATCATGTTTCCATTCCATTTGCTACTTACCTGCTTACCCTAACCATCTTCCAACTCATACCCCACCACTTTCTCTTGTGGCCTAACCAACCCACCTTTCTCCCTACACTCAGGAGTTGCAGTTCCGTTTTTGAAATTTAACTCCTTATTACTTCCATTAGAAACCACAGTATCATTGTTACCACTCTTGTTCCCTTCCTGAAACAAGACAACATTCATAAATTGTTGGTCCCCCCTTTCTATCTATTTCAACTACGATTTCTCTTCTTGAGTATGAACCCCATTGCCCCGACCCTCTTGATCGCTGCTTTTCAATTGGGAAATCTCTTGTTTCTCCTCCTGTTTCTCCACTATGTAATGTTGTGGATTCACATTTTTCCACCATGAGGTAGATTTTTTTTCTTCTATTTTTAGCTTATTTTGTCGCCACATGCCCAGTTTGGTAGCAAGTTTTGCATCTAAAACAAACCCCTTCATAGTCTAGTGGCTACACCCAATAGCCCTTCGAAGTTTTAAGTCGAATCTCTTTCGAGGGCACCTTGGACACATCCTTTCTACCAAGATTTGGGCATAAGTCGAATGTATAAGATTTGAAGACCCCTTGTCACCATTAAAAAACTTCCTAGAGTGTTCCCCACACCCTCAGGCTAGATTCAAACCAAAACTGGAGAGGGAGGTTAGGAAGCCTCACCCAAATAGAAGCCCTTTCAAATACTTCACTGGATGGGTTAAAGGATGGATTCCATGGCTTGAGCATCAAAATGTGTTTTTCATCCCATTCCCAATGAAAATCGCACAAGACCTTATTTCTATCTTGTTATTTTTCAAAAACAACAATAAAAAAACCTTTTTCCATTGGATAAATTTGCACATACCCTTCTAGAATAGGCTTCCAATGAGTAGAAATCCATTAGCGAAGGTTAGGAAAGCTTGGCCAAAACCCCCTAAATTCACCAATTAGGCCCAAACCAAAAAACACTCTTTCATTTAAAATCACCTCTTTTTCTAGCTCTTCATTTAGTTCCATTGTGATTAAATTATGTGTGGGATGAAATTCTAAGTTTCCTAACCCCACTCCTATAGAATTCTTTGTAGGGTGTTGCACTGTTATGCCATGGTATGCTATGCAATCCACACTCTCAGATAGCTTTATGCCCTTTCCAACACCTTTTCCCCAGAAAACAAAAGCACCCGCATGTTCTCCTTTTTGAACTCCCAGTGCAACCCGGTCGCCATCATTTTGGCCTGAGGACTTCCTTTCTTGAAGCATTTGACTGTCCTGTCCCTCCTCTTTGTTGTTGCAGTCTCCACCAGGTTGAAATCCTCCATTCTCCTCTGTCAAGCCAAGCCCAATGGGGTTGAGCTGATCAAAACCCTAGCAATTCCTCCCTCCTGCTTCCAACCGTTGTCGTCCATCGCTACCCCATGTATATGTTTATTGTTACATTAAGGTAGACATATATATATATGTGTGTGTATGTATGTATGTATAATTTTTTTAGCATATGTATCTATATATATAAGTGTACACTCGGATATTAAGATATCAATCTGTATATACATTATATAAATGTATTAATATATATATATATACATAAGCGTATATAATTAAATACATATGTATTGATAAGTGTATATGTATATATATGCAAGCGATAGTGTATGAATGTGGCTAGTAAAGAAATGATGATTTATTGTTGGGAATAGGATGCCATTTAATTGCAATCCTAAACATTATTTCATGTATCTCCTAAATCCTTGGAAAGTGTTCCCCAAACACTATGGTTAGAAAGAGATTAAATTTGAATGAAATGAATATGTAAATTGACATTTTTAATTAATTCTAAATGATAGGAACATGTGGGGACGCCCATGAAGAGATCCTACAAAATAGGAGCACATGGGGCACCCACATGGAAGGTGGAACCCACCTTGAGTTAAGTTAATTGTTTGGAGTAAAGGCTAACACTTTTGTAATGCATGTAAAGATCCTAGAAGTTAGGGATTGATGTTTACATGCATGAAGTTCATTTCATTTCAATTCAATTCAATTCAATTCAATTCAGTTCAATTCAATATCAATTCAATTTAGTTCAATTTAGTTCAATTCAGTTCAATTCAGTCCAGTTTAGTTTAGTTTAGTTATGGTTCAGTTATCTTCAGTTAGTTTTAGTTAAATGCTAGTTGACTTCAGTTATCTTCAGTTAGTTTCAGTTGAATGCTAGTTGACTTCAATTAACTTGGAATGCATGACTGATGACTTGAGTTGCATGACAAATAACAGGTGACTACTTTCAGTTAATAGGGGATGATCATTCTTGCATGAATGGTGGAGAGATATGTTTCAGTTAACAAAGATTGACTTGGACCAACTTTGGGCACCCAAGTTGGCTTCTTGGGGTTAACATTTTTGCATGATAAGATATTTCATAAGGCTGAGTTAAGTGGGCCCATTCTTGGGTGCCAACTTTGAGGATAAGCTTTGAAGATATCTTCAAAATAAAGGTTGAGTTATGACTTCAGTTTGGGACGCCCAAATGGATGAAGGAGTTTATTTGACATTGTTCTTCACGGTAGAACTCTACTTGCAAGAGATAGGTGTAGGTTTTGTGAGATAAGCATTGAGCTTTGTAATTGTAATTCTTTGGAGTTTACAAGGTTGATTATTGCCTATTTATCTCAAGCAAGTTGAAGAGAGTTTGTATCAGATTTGATTGTAGGTTGTGAAGAAGAATTGTTGAAGGCAAAAGAAGCATCACAAGCAAGGATTGGAATTATTGTAATCTTATTCTGAGATTAAATAATACATTGATTCTTGGTGGAGTTTTTTCCTGAAAGGGTTTCTCCACGATATATGTTGTGTAACTTCTATCTTTTGGTCTTATTATTCTACAATATTTTGTGTACTTCTACAAATGGTAAAATGAATCTAAATAGATAATCATCCACAAATAATTTGTAACAAATAAAAATTTAAAATTAGATCTACAATATAATAGTTTTACAAGTTTTAAAGCTACATAATTACCTCCATATTCAACATTTGGTATTAGAGTTGAGGTTGGGATGCCTTGCTCTTAAAATTTTGAAGATTTTTTGGCTGTAGTGGGAGATTTTACTATTGTGTTATTTCTGATTTTGGAAAATAAGTTTGTTACAATGAGTTTTAATTCTTGTTTAGATATTGAAAGATTCAATGGATCTAATTATGAGATGTGGAAACTAAAAATGGAGGATCTCCTCGAAGAGAGAGATCAGTGGTTAGTTGTTGGTAATGAGACTTGAAGTCACCTACAACAATGTCAAATGAGGATTGGGATAAGCTTGATAAGAAGGCAAGAGGGACCATAAGATTATATCTTGTTGATGTTGTTCTCTTGAATGTTTCAGAAGAAACTACTGCATATAAACTGTGGAAGAGAATAGGTGATATCTATCAAACCAAAAGTCTTACTAATAAGTTGTATCTGAAAAGACGGTTGTATTCTTTAAAGATGAAAGATGGTGATTCTATTGCAAATAATTTGAATGCTTTTAATTTGATTCTAAGTCAGTTAGCATCTGTATATGTAAAGCTAGAAGATGAAGATAAATGCATTTTGTTACTTTGTTCTTTACTAGAATCTTGGGAAAATCTAATTGTTGCTATTAGTGGTAGTGGTGCAGATCCGAAGATGGACAATATAATTCCTTTTCTCCTATTAGAGGAAATGAGGAGGAAGTTTAAAATGGAAATCCAAGATGCCTTGTTTGTAAAAGGTAGGCCTGAGAAAAAGGAACCTAAGGGAGACAAGGAAGGGAAGGGTAAGTCAGAAGGATGAAGTAAGGTAAAGTGTTGGAATTGTGGTGAACCAAAACATGTGAAGAAGGATTGTAAGAACAAGAAAAAGAGTTTTGATTCTTCTATAGAAGAATCCTTGGATGACGGTAATCATGCATTGATCATTTCATGTAAAAATGTTAGTGATGACTCTTTTTTTGATGTTAAAGAATGATCTTCATGAGGAGGATGGTAGTCATGACGCCATGTGTCGCTCATACCATGGTTCAGTGGGAGTTGTTGGAAGTGATGTGGATGCATCATCGGTAAAGTTATCTTCATGTGATTGGGGATATGTTTTTTCTTGGTTTATAGTGGTTTCTATTATGTCATGGTTTACTCTTGATATGCATTTAGAGTGACCAGGATGTATATACGTTATGGTGCATGTGATCTCCTAGTCGGAGATGGTTAGATCATGTTGTCATGTTTATATTCCTGATTCATGATTGGAGCTTTGACATTGATCTTGTGTAGTTCTCTTAAGTATTGGGTACATTAATCATTTGCTTGATTACTTCATGAAAGTGCTATGTTGCATTTGGAGTTTGGCATGGATTGGTTGGTTACAGGTCCTCATGGATACTTGGAGAAATAGGTGAGGCTTGAATTCCCTTATGGTAAGAGATATATGTTGGAATGGTTACTTGTAAGAAAATATTTTTCAACAGTAAAGACTGAGAAGCCTACACCTTGGTTGGATATGAGTTCAACACACTTAGTGGTTTCACATGCCTCCAAAGAGGCAGTTTGGATACAAAGACTTGGGAAAGGTATTGGTTTTAATTGCAAGTAAGTTAAACTTGAATGTGATAGTCAGAGTGCTATGTGTTTAGCCAAAAAATCCTATGTATCATGCTTGTACTAAGCATGTTGATGTTCAGTATCACTTTGTGTGAGAAATGGTTGAGAGTGGGAAGGTATTAATTGAGAAATTTGACACTTTAATTAATGTTGCAGATTATCTTATGAAACCAATTCCTATAGATAAGTTATCTTGGTTTTGAGTATTAATCATTTGCTTGGAGCATCATGATTATGCAGGTTGCATTTGAAGTTGGCATGAATTGATTAGTTGGTGTAGGAAGGCCATTGGCCTTGAGTCCTGTACTTGATTTATAATAATGATTCCTTGTTTAGAATAATTTCAATATACAATGTCAAGTGGGAGAATGATGGGAATAGGATGCCATTTAATTGCAATCCTAAACATGATTTCATGTATCTCCTAAATCCTTGGAAAGTGTTCCCCAAACACTAGGATTAGAAAGAGATTAAATTCAAATGAAATGAACATGTAAATTGACATTTGTAATTAATTCTAAATGATAGGAACATGTGGGGATGCCCATGAAGAGCTCCTAAAAAATAGGAGCATATGGGGCACCCATATGGAAGGTGGAACCCACCTTGAGTTAAGTTAACTGTTTGGAGTAAAAGATAACACTTTTGTAATGCATGTAAAGATCCTAGAAGTTATTGATTGATGTTTACATGCATGAAGTTCATTTCAATTCAGTTAACAGGGGATGATCATTCTTGCATGAATGGTGGAGAGATATGTTTCAGTTAATAGAGATTGGCTTGGACCCACTTTGGGCACCCAAGTTGGCTTCTTGGAGTTAACACTTTTGCATGATAAGATATTTCATAAGGCTGAGTTAAGTGGGCACATTCTTGGGCACCAACTTTGAGGATAAGATTTGAATATATCTTCTGAATAAAGGTTGAGTTATGACTTCAGTTTGGGATGCCCAAATGGATGGAGTTTATTTGACATTGATCTTCACGGTAGAACTCTACTTGCAAGAGATAGGTGTAGGTTTTGTGAGATAAGCATTGAGTTTTGTAATTGTAACTCTTTGGAGTTTACAAGGTTGATTATTGCCTATTTATCTCAAGCAAGTTGAAGAGAGTTTGCATGAGATTTGATTGCAGATTGTGAAGAAGAATTGTTGAAGGAAAAAGAAGCATCTCAAGCAAGGATTGGAATTATTGTAATAATATTCTGAGATTAAATAATACATTGATTCTTGGTGGATTTTTTTCCCGAAAGAGTTTCTCCATGGTATATGTTGTGTAACTTCTATCTTCTGGTCTTATTCTTCTACAATCTTTTGTGTACTTCTACAAATGGTAAAATGAATCTAAACAGATAATCATCCAAAAAGAAATTGTAACAAAGAACACTTAATTAGATCTACAATATAATAATTTTACAAGTTTTAAAGTTACATAATTACCTCCATTTTCAACATTTATATGGATAGCTATTCATGTACCAAGTAACCATGTGAATGTAATCATGTCAATATATATTAATATATGTGAATGTGATAAACATATATGGTCTTATGTATTATAATTTCCTTACTTAGCACTGATATAACACACAAGTTGGAAGATAGCAAAGGATTAGAAAATCCATTTACCACATTATAAGAGCATTGGAATCATATACGTGAATGTGAGGGGAGATCTCTTAATACAAAGTAGATCACTCAAGCATGTATGGGATAAATGCAACTATTAGTTTATATGCTAAAAGTATGTTGCAACCTGAACCAAGACTTTGGCGCAGCCATATAGAAGAATACGATTATGCTTTGAAGGCGATTTATACATATCAACTTATGATAAGCTTAGAAGTCAATTTATTACATGAATGTAGGCCAAATGTATATATATCATATACAAAGCATTATAGAAGCCAAATATAAGGTATATTACAAGGAAATAAGATCAAACCATATGCAATAGATGGACCAACAAATAATTTGATATGGAGTATGTGACTTGGTTGATGCTTTGTGGAAAATCTCCTTGACATAGTAAACAACAATCTGATATGGGTGGATTAAATACTTAGAGTGCTATTTAGGAAAGATTCATTTCATTTGTGATGTGTCGATTACTCAGCCAAAGACCAAGACAACTATAAAATGTGCTTCCTGGTGAATATGGACTTATTCAACTATGCAAACAACAAGCAAAAGAATAGGAAACATGATGTATTCTTGGTGACAACTTTGAGTCCTATTTCTGTAAATATCCATTGTGTATGCAAACTAAATTCTATCATGTGGAGATTTGAATTAGTCTCTAATTGTTGTCAATCAAAAAGGCCGGTCTATAGCTATTTTAGTTGAGTAGGTGCTTACGTGTTCACCACTTTTTAGTTGTGATATATGTGTTGTTGTGCATGCTAGCTACTATCAAAACTCATGCCTAAACTGTAGGCTAAGTAGTTACCAAATCATTATATAAATAGTGGAGCTAGTTCATTTGTTTGGGATGCATTCCTTGAGCAATTTTTTGCATTCTATTTACATTCCTATTTGCATTATTCCGCTTAATACAGTGAGTGAAATATTTGAGCATTAGAGATAGTTTATTGTTATTTTGAGAGAAGTATTTACCAACTTGTGAGTTAGAGGTTATTGTGACTTTGTTGGAGGGATTGATACCAAGCTACCTGTTGTTTTGGAAGTGTTGTGTTTGCAGCTAGTTGATTGGAAAGCTTATCACAGGCATGAGGATAATCTTCCTTTGTTTTTATTAGTTTTGAAAGAGTCATTCTTGTTTATTTTGAAGTCTATTATGGTTAAATGCATTTAGAGAAAAGTATTGTTTACTTGGAAAGAAAGTAGAAGCTGCATATATTGTTTGTGAAATTCTTGTAATTACTCCATAAAAAGAGGATTATGTTTACCATAAGTATTACATACTATATATGAATAAACATGGGAAGCATAAGGCTTATTCATAGCTTTAACCCTTTTAGTCAAAGAGGTGATACTCTCGAATGGAATCGTCTATTGTTATGAATACTCTTTGATTGAGGCCATGCATTGTGTTGTAATTACTCCATGATAGGAGAGATTGTTTTTCATATGTATTTTTATTACACTAGATATGATTAAACATGGGTAGCTTAAGGGACACTCATAGCTAGATATTTAATTATGCTATATGGCTAGTAGGTTACTCCTAGGATTGTTATCCAGTGAAGGGAGGGAACTAGTAATTTGCTTAATGATTTGTGTTACCTTAGGTTGTGTTAAAGAGATAGGTAATCTTGGGGAGTAGCTTGCCCATGGAGAGGGATTGCCTAAGAATAGATATAATGGCCTTAAGTCAAAATGAGCTTGTTATCGTGTAAGTGAATGGTAGACCTTCACTCAAAGTATTGAGTGATAATACTTTGGCCAAAGTAGTGTGATTGCCCGAGGCTCCACTGTCAATTCACCATGTCTAGTTAAATGCATGAGTGTTACCTAGCATAGGTTATAAATCCTAGTAATGTAGGGCACAACAATAAGCTCAAAGTGGTTTGTCATATGGGGTTACCTAACCAATCTCTTCATCGAAGGGTAGGGCCATCTATTATTGATAGATGTGTGGTGGAATGCATATGTCCGTGGTTGGCAAAAAAACACTTGAGTGATGCTTCTTCTCCTTAGCAGGCGACAAAAGACCAAGGTTTTGAAAGGAAGATTCCTGGACCATCTATATCTTATGCTCTGAAGCTTGATGGAGTTGTGTTTGTAATTGTGTACATTCTTGGAATATTGTAATTTGTGAAATTATTATATTGGAACGGAATCCTTATTGAATATTGTATGACATCTTTGTTCAATATGATATCTATGTTTTGGGAAGATTTGTATAATTACTTTGGATTGCAATGAAAAATTTGGAATTTTTGTTATTTCAATTATGCATGTAATTTACATTATTGGAATAATTTTTTTTTATTGCTATGTCATGTCTTCATGATTTATTTACTTAAGGTGAAAACAAAATTTTACTACGGAGAACACTGGGGTTATTACATGTGGTATCATAGCTACCAAGTTCAATAATAGAACCTATGAGCTCATTACGTAAATGTTACGTAAACCTTATTGGAAGATAATGGGTGAAATGTTCTTATGCCAAAATGGCAAGAGAAAAGAACATGGGGAAATAAAAAGGAAGATGAGATCGCTAGAAACTTGTTTAAGTCTAGGATTGGATAAGAGTCATCCCTAGAGTGAAAACTCCTAAACCAACAACTTATTGTAATATTCCCTTGGATTGCGGAAGATTATGCAATCGAGTTATGTAGGAAGTGTAACCAATATATACATTCATCCTACGAAATAGATATAAAACTCTAATGGATAAAGAAGATTGAGAGAATCTTCCTTATTGATAGGAACCTATAGCTTCAAAGAGTCAAGGATTCTTGGATTTAAGAAGAATGCTATGAATCCATGGGTATGCATTGTTGGCATAATATGGATCGAAGTAGAAAGTCAACGAAGGAGGTATCCAAGAGGTTGGAGAACTCTTGACTTGAATCTAATTTTTGTCCAAGGCTATGAACTTGTAAGAAAAGAGATAGTACCTTAGGAATAAGGGAAAAGACCAGAATGGTCAGAAAAGAAGTAACCAATGAAGTGGACATGGTTTTACCAACCAAAATTGATGAGAACAGTTTGGAGTTTTGATTAAGATAAGAAAAAGAAACCAAGCAACCTTAGAGTGTTTAAGGTTACAATGTACCAAGAGTTGGAACAAAGTCACTTGAAAAGGTGATTGTGAGAAAGAAGCCTGAAAAGGAAAATCGTATTGATCTAACAAAGGTTTTGATAGTACATAGATGTGTTGGAGTATAAGTAGAACTCACCAACATGTCAATAAAAACCAACATATGTTAGAGGTTCCAAAAGGAAATGGAATGCAGTATAACGCTATGTGTCAAATCAATAGAAGTTGTAAGGAAACAACACTCTAAGTTGAAAAGTACATCAACAAAAAAGGCTTGTTAGTATGGATATTCCTCCACCAAAAAGGATAATGGGAAGAGAATTGGAATAATATAGAACCTCTTAGCTTGTAAGGTTGCTAGTTATTCAATAGATCTTTTATTAATGATCCAAAATGTTGAATCTATGAGATAGAAATTAATGATGAATCTAACTATGGGAAAAGGTATATTCAAGGTATGCCATTGAGGCAAGAAAAAGGCAAAAAAAAACCAACAACAAGGAATGACAAATCATTTCATGAAAGAAAATATTTCCTAAGAGTTCAACTTTGAGTCGAACGAATGTCGTGAAAACACTAAGGGGGGAAAGAAGAGAGTGGATTGACTTGGATTAAGTACTCCACTCGACGAAAAACATGGATATGTTTTCAATTGGGAAGAAATTTGACTTCTTAGTAAGTCATGTACTTCATGACCATGAGGATTAGGTATTGGAATTTCTTGGAGAAAAATAGTGGAAAGGTTAAGAGTTGTGACCTACTACCACACCATACCTTGCATATATGTATATATATACATATATATGTATATATATATGTATATACATATATATGTATACATATACATATATATGTAAATATATATGTATACATATATATGTATACATATATATGTATACATATATATATACATATATATATATATACATACATATATATATACATATACATATATATGTATATATATGCAAGGTATGGTGTGATAATAGGTCACAACTCTTGACCTTTCCACTATTTATCTCCAAGAAATTCCAATACCTAATCCTTGTGGTCATAAAGTAAATGACTTAATTGTCATCACGACTTACTAAGAAGTCAAATTTCTTCCCAATTGAAAACATATCCACATTTTTCATCGGGTGGAGTACTTAATCCGAGTCAATCCACTCTATACATATATATGTGTGTGTGTATGTATATATATATATATTGAATGAAAATTGATTGCTATTATAATTGATGCCTTAAGGAAGGGATAGGTGGATAATTTGATCATGAAAGGGAAGATCATTGTCTATGGGATAGAAAAGGGAAGATCTAGATTACTTATGATTTGTAAGAAAGTGTCTTACTACTCCTATTACCTTATGAGAAGTAGCTTTTGTTGATCTAGTTGTAGATAGATAGACTGTGTATAGCATGAGATATGTCAATGTCATGAAGCAACTTGACACTGTAGCTAACTATGATAGAAAACCTTGGGGATGATAAGGTTTAGCTATAAATCCACAGTGAAGGTATGTAAGATACAATGTGATGTTATGTGAACCACATCAAAATATATTTACTGGAATAACTAATACTTGAATGAAAACCTAGGTTTAGAATAACCTATTTGGGACGAGAAGTTCATTTGATAAAGAGAGAAACCTTAGGTTAAGTTTTGCCTATTAGGTTGGAATATGTATTGGACTACTCATTAACACCAATAGGTTGGGAATAAATTACTTGGTGGAGTTGTACATTTGGTCTTGATTGGAACACATAGGGTTAGATCAATAACCTATATAAACAAACTAGTCATTGGTTGATGAATTAGTATAAAGATCAAGGTTTACTGAGATTGAGACTCACCTATGCGATTAAGTGAATCACTTGAGCTAACGAGAAAAGTTCATGCTTGGTAATTAGGTATGCAATTAAATTTGATATCTTCTAGGAGCCAACATGATGAATGGGGATTAATACTCAAAATTAGTACCAATTCTTATCGAGAAAATTAGATTAAGTTAAAAGATATTACATCTTTGAAAATAATCTAAGGACAGAAGAAATCCATGGAATGGATGTCCTAAGATAAACAGGATTTATCTCTGTGAAAATCCTAACCATTATTAATTGGGAATTAAATATGGAATGAGACCACAAAATAGGTTTTCACTTAGTTAAATAATAGAATAATATGGAATATAAAAGAGCCTATGTACCCAAAATTTTGGAGAATCAAGGGATGGAATGAGAAAGTTGATGTCAAAGATAGGACATTGGAGGGACAAAGTTATTTGTTGGATGAGAAACCACTATAATTTGGAAAAGATGGAGTAAGAGGCCGCACAAGATGAGGCAAGCTAATGTCCAACGTGCCAGGAAATGAAGATAGGATGTTGTCATTGGAAGGACATGTTTATTCTCTTGAGATTCTAGAGGGGTAGTGATAGAATGCAAGACAGTTTAACCTGTCAATGTCAATGAAACTGACATAATGTTGTGGTGGACAAACTCACCAAGGTAACCAACGCGGTTGGAAACTTGATTTATTGGATTTCAGTCCTAAGTAATATATTATGCGAGGTAGTTGCTTAGAATTCTTGAGAAGGTAGTCTTAGTTGTGAATGAGCAAATAATGATAAGGTTGTGTTGACCATGATCATACTACGAGACATTCAATGGAACAAATGCACAAAATATTGCTGTAGCCAAGTAGGCAAAAGAGGAAAACCAAATCTTGAATGATTTCTTGAGTACTTGTAAATTTCTAACGTCGAGGTTTGATCCATATATGGAAGGAAGGTTGAAAACTCTATTAGGCTAAAATAGGATAAAGGGTTAACATTAGACTTGATAGTTTGTCAAAAAGGAGTAATAGATCAAAGAGATCAATGAAACTTTGTCGATACAAAGCTTAAGTATGAAGCAGTATCACAATTGGTAGATGTCCAAGAGTAATGTTGTGCTCAAGACAGACAAGTGGTCAAGAGCATTACTTTTGGCTAAAGTAAATAGAAAAGTAAGAGATGGGTGAACTCGACTTTTGAGTCATTTGAAAGTGTAAATACAAAAGGGAAGGATGGGATCCACAGTGTAGTTTACAATGCATTGACATTCCTTATCTATTTGGATTACACTGAGGATAAATTCATTAGCCAGTGAGAACGTGCTTACTAGTCATTATAGTATAGGTGTCATGTGGTATATAGATATTGTTGTACATACGAAGAATGATGATTACCATGTGTAAGCTCTTTGAGAGAGTAGGTATGTGTGAGGCATACAAGTTTTCCCTTTGCAATAACAAGGACACTCGATGCAAGGTCCAAGAAGGACAAGGTTGCAAGGAGTGATGCTACATAGGATGGATGTTGTAGAAATCTTACGTATTTTGAAAATGGTAAGTAAAACTTTGTTTGACTTTATCTATATGTTAAATTGCTATAGATTATAGGGGACGATGAGTCACAAGGGGGGAAGTATGTTACACCCCAATTATGTAATTACTATTTACTACTACTATATAGGGTAAATGTGAATGTAATTGGTATTCTGATGGTGAATAAAATGTGCTTGTACTTTGTTAGCAATGCATTATGAATGAACATTATTTCATTTAATGTCATATGAAGAAATGAATACATGTGTGAAATGGATGGTTATCGAATTAATATTCTAACTATGGAGATGTATTATGTGTAATACATGTACTGTGAACAGGTGACTATCATGTGCTTATGAAAGTTGGATGCAAGTACATGTTCATTCCTCCAAGCGGGGGGAAAGTATTACTCAGGAGAAGATCTTGGTCAGGTAACCAGTAATGTAACCTATCCAAGCTTACACACATGACAATAGATTGTTTGAGTCTACTCATTATGTTGGGAAGTGGTAAGTCATCCTTAGCATAATGTATCTGCATTAGTAAGGGTCTTGATTACTAGTGAATGCATGCTTGAATGATGTTTATCTATTTGAGTTTATGAGTTCTTCCTTGTGTTACTATGCTTTATTGATGAGGTAAGCATGCGGGGAATGTATGTGTATATATACATTGCACGTATGTTTCCTATCAATAAGATAACAATAGTATATGTGCTTAGGTATGGAAATACAACAATGTTATATATATATAAAATTGTTTTAGCATATGTATATATATATATAAGTGTACAATTGGATATTAAGATATCAATCTATATATACATATATATATATATATCTCTTAATATCCGGGTGTACACTTATATATATAGATACATATGCTAAAACAATTATACATATACATATATTAATATATATATGTATACGTTTACCATAATGTAACAATAAATATATACATTAATATATATATATATATATATATATATAAGTGTATATAATTAAATACATATGTATTGATAAGTGTATATGTATATATATGCAAGCGGTAGTGCATGAATGTGGCTAGTAAACAAATGATGGTTTATATGAATAGCTATTCATGTACCAAGTAACCATGCAAATGTAATCATGTTAATATATATTAATATATCCATATATACACGCTATGTGATATATATGTTTAAATATATTAATATATGTGAACATGATAAATATATATGGTCTTATGTATTATAGGTGCCTTACTTAGCATTGATATAGCGCACAAGTTGGAAGATAGCAAAGGCTTAGAAAAGTCATTTAATAAATTATAAGAGCATTGGAAACATAGGTGTGAATTTGAGGAGAGATCTCTTAATACAAAGTAGATCGCTTAAGCACATGGGATAAATGCAACTATTAGTTTATATGCTAAAAGTATGTTTCAACCTGAATGAAGACTTTGGCACAACCATATAGAAGAATACGATTATGCTTTGAAGGAGATTTATACATATGAACTTATTATAAGCTTAGAGGCCGATTTATTACATGAATATAGGCCAACTATATATATATATACAAAACATTATAGAATCCAAATATAAGGTATATTGGCAAGGAAATAAGATCGAACCATATTCAATAGATGGTGCAACAAATAAGTCAATATGGTGTATGTGACTTGGTCAATGCTTTGTGGAAAATATCCTTGACATAGTAAACATCAATCTGACATGGGTGGATTAAATACTTGTAGCACTATTTAAGAAAGAGTCATTTCATCTGTGATATGTTGATTACTCGGCCAAAGACCAAGTCAACTATAAAAACGTGCTTCTTGGTGAATATGGACTTGTTCAACTATGCGAACAACAAGCAGAAGAATAGGAAACACGATGTATTCTTGGCATCACCTTTGAGTCCTATTATTTGTAGATATCTATTGTGTATGCAAACCAAATTCTATCATGTGGAGATTGGAATTAGTCTCTAATTGTTGTCGATCAACAAGGTTGATCTATAATTGTTTTAGTTGAGTAAGTGCTTACATGTTCGCCACCTTTTAGCTGTGATATATGTGTTGTTGTGCATGCTAGTTGTTGTCAAAACTCATGCCTAAACTATAGGCTGAGTAGTTACCAAATCGCTGTATAAATAGTGGAGCTAGTTCACTTGTTTGGGACACATTCCTTGAGCAAGTTTTTGCATTCTATTTACATTCCTATCTACATTATTTTGCTTAATACAACGAGTGAGAGATTTGAGCATTAGAGATAGTTTATTGTTATTTTGAGAGAAGCATTTGCCAACTTGTGAGTTAGAGGTTACTGTGACTTTACTGGAGGGATTGATACCAAGCTTGCTATTGTTTTGGAAGTGTTGTGTTTGCAGCCAGTCGATTGGAAAGATTATCACAGGCATGGGGATAATCTTCCTTTGTTTGCATTAGTTTTGAAAGAGTTATTTGTGTTTTTTTTTATGTCTATTACGGTTACATGCATTTACAGAAAAGTATTGTTTACTTGGAAAGAAAGTAGAAGTTGCATATACTATTTGTGAAATGCTTGTAATTACTCCATAATAGGAGGATTATGTTTATCATAAGTATTAAAAACTAGATATGAATAAATATGGGAAGCATAAGGCTTATTCATAGCTTTAACCCTTTTAGTCAAACATGTGATACTCTTGAATGGAATCATCTATTGTTATGACTACTCTTCGATTGAGGCCATGCATTGTGTTGTAATTACTCCATGATAGGAGAGATTGTTTGTCATAGGTATTGTTATTATACTAGAGATAATTAAACATAGGTAGCTTAAGGGACACTCATAGCTAGATATTTAATTATGGTAGATGGCTAGTAGGTTACTCTTGGGATTGTTATCCAGTGAAGGGAGGGAACTAGTACTTTGCTTAATGAGTTGTGTTACCTTAGGTTGTGTTAAAGAGATTGGTTATTCTAGGGAGTACCTTTCTGGTGGAAAGGGATTGCCTAAGCATAGATATAATGGCCTTAAGTCAAAATGAGCTTTCTATAGTGTAAGTGAATGGTAGACCTTCACTGAAAGTATCGGGTGAGAATACTTTGGCCAAAGTAGTGTGATTGTCCGAGGCTCCACTATTAGGTCACCGTGTCCAATTAAATGCACGAGGGTTACCTAGTGTAGGTTATAAATCTTAGTCATGTAGGGCACAACACTAAGCTCAGGGTGGTTTGTCGTACGGGGTTACCCAACTAATCTCTTCGTCGAAGGGTAGGGCCATCTATCATCAATAGTTGTGCGGGGGACTACATATGAGTTTGTGGTTGACAAAAAACCGCTTGAGTGATGCTTCTCCTCCTTAGCAGGAGACAAAAGACCAAGGTTTTGAAAGGAAGATTCTTGGACCATCTATATCTTATGCTCTGAAGCTCCGTGGAGCTGTGTTTGTAATTGTGTACATTCTTGGAATATTGTAATTTGTGAAATTATGATTGGAATGGAATCCTTATTGAATATTGTATGACATCTTTGTTCAATATGATATCGATGTTTTGGATAGATTTGCATAATTACTTTGGATTGCAATCACAAAATTAGAATTTGTGTTATTTTAATTATGCATGTAATTTACGTTATTGGAAGAATTTTTTTTATTGCTTAGTCATGGCGTCATGATTTATTCACTAAAGGTGAAAACATTGGAAATTTTACTGTGAAGAACACAAGGGTTGTTACACTCTTGAACTTGTAAACTAAGGCATGATTCATCAAGTAATTCATGTCTTCTTCAACTGAGTCTGATTGAATCACCAAAATTAGTCAATCTTGACTCCTTTCTAGGTAGCCATTTACTTTCGAGACTTGAGGACCCCCATTTAGTGATGGGCCCTCCCCACTCGTGGACTTATTCAAAAAGTTTAAGGCACTCGCATGCTTGAAATATGATGTGTCATTCTTGATCAAAACCTTTCAAAGAGGCATATTTTTCTTCAAACTAGCACCTCTAGATAATGTTGTATTGATCAAAAGGGGAAGAAAGTCGCCCAAAGGACCCCCACCTAGGTCCTTGCAAATTCAAATCCACCCCAAAACCCCTAAAAATTTCAACAACACCGATAGTAATCCCAAGCAGCACCCCCACACCACCTTGAATAGCAGAAACCCCCTTCGCACTTGACACACTCACAAAATGACACACACTAGGGAAGAAAAGTCGCGACTAGGGTCTGAGAACCCTAGCTTATGGGAAAATAAACAGGAATAAGGATGCATAAAAAATGACAACAATCACAAATTGCCTAGATCATGCTAAGATTCCTCAAATCAATAATGAAGTGCAATGCATCAAAATAATTCAATAAAATAGAACAATATCATCTAATTCCCATGCTTGCTTGAATCATCTCCATTATCCTTCTCAACTTTGCTTTGAAATGCTCAATATGCCCTCAGATCATGAGTATGCAATATTCGCCTGTGAGTATATGATAGCAAAACTTTGAAGGTTGTGATTACCAAGAATAGAGATAAAAAGCTTCTTTTATAGAAGCTTCACCAATTCGATGATTGAGATTGATTTGAGTTCAAATGGTCCAGATTGAATAGTTAAGTGATTTGATTGAGAGATTGATTGAACCATTAAGTGGTTTGGTTTATTAGTAGCTAGTTGTATGGGAGGTTGATTGAATAGTTAAGTGATATAACAGAGAGAGTGTGTGAGTCAAAACTGGTGACAAATCAATTAGTTGAGTGAACTGAGAGAGAGTGTTAGTCAAGAGTGGACCGAATTATGCATGAGATTATTTAATTAAAAATGTAGGAGACAGGTGCTCAAATAGAAGAATCAATTATTAAATTAATTCCTTAATTTGTGGAGGAAGTGTGTGTACATGATCAAATAATCAAATGAATTATTCAATTTATGAAGGCACTTTAGATAAGAATATAGAATAATTAATTATTTATTTAATTAAATGTGGGAGAATATGATTTAATTAAGTGACGTAATTAAATAAATTTATGAAACTTATTTAATTAATCAAAAGAAGAGATTAGAATTAATTAGCGACATAATTAAGATAAACTAATGTAATTTACTTAATTAATCAATATTAGAAGAATAATGAAAATGAATTAATTAAATGGTTAAAACTATTTAATTAATTAGAGGAAATGCAATATTAAGTTATAATTAAGTAAATGATAAAATCATTTAATCATTTTGCGGGTATCTTGAATTAATAATAAAAAATGTAGTTGTAGGCCTAAGCCATTTTTCAGTGTCTACTTTTTGCCCCTCTTTGACATAATGTTATTTTGGTGTTGTGTCAAAGAATAATGAATACCATGCCCCAGTCCTGCCCCGGTGTGAAATAGGTAAAGGTATGCCCCCTCGGAAAAATTGATGAATTTTTGAAAAAGTTAAAAAAAATTGGAAATTGTCTCGATTATGTAATTAGATAGCCAGAAGTTCAGTGGTGGCGAAAGAAATCAGTTTCGGTGAGGTTTAGTAAGGGAAATGGTTGTTGGAAGTGTCAAAACAGTGCGTCTAGTATATTAGGATTTTAATTATGATTGATACATTTGATTTATGATGTAATGGATGCATATGAGTTATGATATATAGTCATTGTATGCATTGTGTTATCTATATATTTATCATGTTATGCAAATGTTAATGATAATTATTTGATGTTCTTAATTCCTTATGCAAAATGGATGTGGATGTAAGATGCATGCTACTCTGATATTGTAATGAATGCAGGTGATTTTTGTGTGTCACAGTACACCATCTAGATGCGATGGAAGAAGAGTGTTAGTTTGAATATGATTTATGTTAGCATGAAAGAAAGATGTCATCACTTTGTTGTCATTATACTAAGCATTTGCATTTTAATCATTATTGGGTGGTTTATTGAAATAGACAAGAAACACCATGATATGAGGTAGACGAATGGTGTGCAATGTCATGCCTTTGCTGAAAACAAACATTCACAAACAAGGATTGTTGTGACTCATACTTAGGAACCCAATTGTTCCTAGTCTTTTTATCGAGACAAATCACAAACAACAATCCAAAGAAAACGTGTCATGAAACATCATGGCTCCTCTAAATCCTATTGCCAAGACATCCTTGAGGTGGCTAGGGACATGACAACTTTGAAAAGATAAGACAATCATCATGATACATCGTTGCTCCTCTAAATCATGTTGTCAGGACATCCTTGAGGTGGCTAGTGACATGCCAACTTCAAAAAGATAAAGACAATCAGTCAAAAAGCAAGATATGCTCATGTAACATTGTCACTCCTCTAAATGTCATAGGACATCGTCGAGGTGGCTAGTTACATGGTCATATCAAATCATTGAAAAATAAATGAAAAATGCTTGTTGAGACATGTGTGTCAGATCTTTGTTTTCCAAGGTTGAATTGGTGATGGCAAGGTTGACTGGTCACTCTTTAGGAAGGACACATCCTAAAGAAGATTGCAATGTTGAATTTGATTATTGCCAGGGTCGAGATTCAAGAAGGACACATCCTGAATATATGACATTGCAAGGTCTAACGTCAAGAAGGACACATCTTGAAGACCTATAGTTGACAAGAAAGAGTTTGATGTCAAGGACACATCTTGAAGACTCTTAAGTGATAGATTTGATAGATTTGATGTCGATTCAAGAAAGACATATCCTTAATAAATTGGTTGACAAAAAAGAGTTTGACGTCAAGAAGGACACATATTGAAGACTCTTAAATGACCGATTTGATAGATTTGATGTTGATTTAGGATAGACATATCCTCAATAAATTGGTTGACAGAAAAGAGTCTGACGTCAAGAAGGACACATCTTGAAGACTCTTAAATGATCGATTTGATAGATTTGATGTTGATTCAGGAAAGACATATCCTGAATAAATTGGTTGATAGAAAAGAGTTTGACGTCAAGAAGGACACATCTTGAAGACTTTTAAATGACCGATTTGATAGATTTGATGTTGATTCAAGAAAGACATATCCTGAATAAATTGGTTGATAGAAAAGAGTCTAACATTAAGAACGACACATCTTGAAGACTCTTAAATGATTGATTTGATATATTTGATGTTGATTCAGGAAAGAGACATCCTAAATAATTTGGTTGATAGAAAAGAGTCTAATGACAAGGACACATCTTGAAGACTCTTAAATGACTGATTTGATAAATTTGATGTTAGACTAATTTTCGACTGGTTGGATTGTGCGTCATTTTTGACCTTGCATTTGAGTTGTTTGGTGTATGACCATGTGATATGACCGACATGACAAACCCTAAGAGGATTGACATTTAAGGCTTCAGGGGCGCATCAATTGATGGGCTTGCCTACATCATACACTCAGAGACCATGTAGTTCGACCAGACTTTGATCGATAGGACTGACTAAAAAGGATTTGTTTATTTGAAGACATCTGACTTGTGTAATAGTGAATGAGACAAACCCTAAATGATTGACCTAGTGCGGCCTCGGAGGCTCATCGATTGATGGCCTTGCCTATGTTACACACGCAAAGACCTTGTAGTTCGACCAGACTTTGATTGATAGGACTGGCTAAAAAAGATTTGTTTATTTGAAGACATCTGACTTGTGTAATAGTGAATGAGACAAACCCTAAAGGACTGACCTAGTGCGGCCTCGGGGGCTCATCGATTGATGGCCTTGCCTATGTTACACACGCAAAGACCTTGTAGTTCGACACAACTTGGCTTTGCTTTATTTGACAAAGATTAAGCATGATTTTATTGTTTGACTAAACCTAAAAGGACTGACTCAATGCCTCGGGGGCTCATTTAAGATGAGCCTTGCCTACGTAGCAAATGCACAAAGATAACGTAGTTTGACCCAACTAAAAAAAAAGTCAGAATAGGATTCAAATGACTGTTTTTTTGGATTTTCGATGATTTTGTAGCTTTTTTAGGGTTTTTTTTCAAGACATTTTATGATTTTTAGGGATTTTGACATTTTTTGAATGTTTTTGCATTTTTGACACATTTTTCAAATGTTTTTGTGTGTTTTCACTAGTGTGTTAGGACTTGAAGATCTAGAGGTTTATTCTGCCAAGAACGGGTGTTAGGTATTTTCCCCCAGTCAAATACTATGTCAGATTGGATGGTAATAATGATTCTGCATGGTATGCTGCGAAAGTCAACCGATCTCAAGTCATAGAATTAGCAACTACCTGTATTGTGGGTGTCGCGGAATGAAAGAGGAACAGTTGTATTACTATGGGTGAAGGTGTAAAGACCATGTGAAGTGATAATAGACGACGAAGCGAAGACTGTCTACACATAGCGCCTATTTGCTAGGCTTTCACCATGGCACTTATCCAAAGCGCCATTGAGATGGTTTCACTGTTGGATGAATTATTTCTCTTTACTATTTTTTTTTTGTATTTTGTGGTTTCAATTGAGCTTTCTGAAGCTATGTGTAAAACTTATGCAGGTGCAAGCTGTTTATAGGCCCAGATAATGGTTCTCTCTCTGGAGTAGACAACTGATATGCGTTGGAACCGAAGGAAGTTGTGATGACATAAGGGCCTAGCCAATTATGCTCAAACTTACCAAGTTTCTCTTGCTCTGCCTAGTTTTTGGGATTTTGCATTAGTACTAGGTCGGCGATGTCAAAATGTCTGACCATGACCCACTTGTTATAACTTCTGCAAAGATGGTTTTGATAAGCTTGTAAGTGGTTCAGAGCTTTCTGTCTTTGCTCATCCAGTAATTCCAGCTCATGCAGCCTAGATATCCTGTACTCTTCATCATTGATTAACCCTTTCATGGACACTCGTAGAGAGGGCACTTCGACCTCAATAGGGAGAATAGCCTTCAAACCAAAGACGAGGGAATATGGGGTGGCTCCAGTGGGAGTACGAATGCTAGTTCGATATGCCCATAAGGTAGGGTTGAGTTGAATGTGCCAATTATGACCAACGCCATTAACAATTTTCGTAAGGATTTTAATAATGGTTTTATTGGATGCCTCAACTTGACCGTTGCCCTGTGGGTAGTAGGGAGTGGAAAAATGGTGTTGGATGTGGAATTTTTCTCACAGTTCGCAAACATCTTGGTTTTTGAAGGGACGACCATTGTCTGTGATTATGGACTGTGGAATACTGTATTGACAAATGATATAATTAAGAATGAACTTTCCAATTTGTTTGCCGGTGATATAGGTAAGGGGGATGGCCTCTGTAAAGTATTTGGTGGTGGTTATAATGAATATATGGGCATTTGAGGAAGTGGGATGGATTTTTCCCATGAGGTCGAGTCCCCATTGAGCAAAAGGCGAAGGCGAAGGCGAAGTGATGGGCCGCAGTTCCTGTGTCGGAGCATGAATGAGATCACTGTGAACTTGACATTCTCTGCATCTTTTAACAAATCAGTATGCATCATGTTCCATGGTCAACCAATAGTATCCCATCCACATAATCTTTTTGGCTAAGGTAGGACCACTAGAATGGGCACCACAAATTCCTTGGTGCACTTCACATAAGGTTGCTTGTGCTTCCATGTTATCGAGACATCAGATTAGGGCATTGTCAAAGGTGCGTTGGTACAAAGTATCCCCAATGATGGCATAACGAGAGGCTTTTCAGATAAAGTTCTTGTGTTAGTTATTGGATAAGTTATTAGGTAAAATCTAGAAATTGGATAAGTCATTTTTCAATGTCTACAGTGTGATGTAACATTAGCTTCACACACCCATCCAACATTTTCCGTTTAACTCAATTACTAAAAATATATTAATAATATGATAATTTTTTATTTTATTTTATTGTTTTGAATTTTTTATTTATAAATAATAATACTTAATTTCACATAAAAATAAAAACTCACATTATTTTTTTTTTTCATCTAAATTACTTGCCATCATCTATATCAATCTTTCCACCATAATTGGTTTTAAAAAAATATTAAATTCCATATCTCTCCACGTATTTTATATAAGTAAGAAAATATCCCTTTATCAATCTTTCCACCATAATTAGTTTTAAAAAAATATTAAATTCCATATCTCTCCACGTATTTTATATAAGTAAGAAAATATCCCTTTTGACACCTCATTGTGAAAAAAATCAATTCCGTCACTTTGAACAATGATAAAGAAAATTTACAAAAATATTTAAATATTTCATTCTTTTACTATAGATTCTTTAAAAATTATACTTTATAAATTTTTTACATAAATTACTTACGGAGTTAAAGCAGAAAACATTTTTCATTTTATATTTTTAATAAATTTTATTTCTATCTTTCTTTCACGGAATCATCCCGATTGTCCAAAAAGAAGTGTTCAGATATGCGAGAGAATAAAAATGTAAAATAAAAGTAAACAAACGACGCGCAGCAACGAGAGTAGGACGCGTTTCAAGAGAAATATATCTCATTCACGCCTCTACACGAATTCAGATCGGCAGAGTATCACGATTTCTTCTTGCTGAAGGAAAAATAGAAAGAGGGCAGGGAAGGGTTAGCTCCTCTTGAAGTCAACTCAAACCCTAATTCAACCAGTGCATTTCAATTCAATTATCTCCATTGAAGGAATCACATCAAACTATTATTGCTCTTGGTAATAACAAGATCAACATATTTGACTATCACTGCCCTCGGCCGATCGAGATCGTCGGGTGCCTCTGCAATTTATTACTCAAAAGAAGTCATGTTCAAGTCTTTCTGGTACGCTTCTTTTAATCTTGGTAAATTATTATGTTTTGGTGCTGGCTAGCAATGGTTTCTGCGCATTTAGGGTTTTAAATTAATTTCTTCCAAGTTTATGTTTGTATGGTTGAATTGGTTGAAGATATTTTGAACTAGGTTTTCATTATGGGCGTGGAGAGATTTAAATCGGTACTGGGCTTATTGTTGTCGGAATTGTTTGTGTAATTTAGCTTACGCGGTGAATTTAGCTTATATTAGGGTAGCTGCGATGTGGATGCTGCTTTCAGTGAAATGGGGAGAAATCGGGTTTGGGGTATTGGGCTCTGCAAGTTTGACACCTTCTAGGATGTTTGTTTCAATGATTGGGTGCGGCAGACGATAGAATCTGATTTTACTTTCCGCTTTGTCTTATATGCCCTATAACTTTCTGTTTGTTGTAGTTTTTGAACATTGCCATTGGGAAACTTGTTTTCAGGGGCTCCTGGTGGGCTATACATGTTTTTGATTGGGTAAAATTCTCTTTCAGGGATGAATTCCCATCTCTGGGTTATCTCTGTTGTCACTTGGCCTCATCTGTTGGGATATGCTGCTCCCGCAGTATGGATGCGTTTCTTTTTAATTCAATTTCAGCGCTTAAGTATGTCTCTTGGGCCACGAACTTGTGCCTTAGCTTTGAGTGCCAATGTGTTAATATCACTTATGTAATAAATCTTTGCCCATAGTCATAGACACCTGGCAAACATAGCCAACGTGGCTATGGATTGAAAATTTAAATATATAGAGTGAGCAGCAATTCACTTCAATGATCAAGACCAGCCATGATTAATCAAAAATCTTGGATGTGGTAGAGGCAGCTAGGCATGCTTGGTTTTTTATAGGAATTTGAAATTGGAACTCATATTTGGCTTGATTGGTTCACAAACGAACAGGAAAGCAGGCACTTAGAAAAAGCCTGGTCAAAAACTCACAAGAGCCAGTTTTAACCTTGGAAAACTCATGTGCAAAATTAGATTGAAATATCCTAACATAATTTTGATAACTTGAGCTTTTGCGAAGTCTCCCTTGATCGCTGAAAATGGCCCATATAATTAGACAATAGAAACACAGTTGACAGGCTTACCATGAGGTACTTTGGTCTGATTTTTATCTGATGTCCACCTGGATAGGGAAATCAATTTTGCTTGGTCCACAGAGGTGAGACTACTGGGCTTTGACCACTGTGGGGGCTGCTCTGATTTCTCTTACAACTTAGGTGTAATTACCGTTATGAGTATTGCCTACCATGGGTAATTGTTGCTGGAAATTTTCGCTGCATACAAGTTTTATGTTTGATTCCCTTAATCAGCATGGGTGATTGGTTTTTTTGAGTGTATCTTTGTGTCATTTCTTGTAACTAGATTGCAAGTGTTATACATGTTTCAATAGAACCAAATTGTTTGGATTGATTATGGAATAAGGACAGCTAAATCTAATGGGGACCGGATTGCTGAAAGCAGTTCAGTGGTGTGTAACATCAGGTGAATCTATCATAGAAGTAGTACTTAGAAAGGCTACCATGTTGGATTCTGAGATAAGGAAAGTGAGTTCAGTGGACTTAGGGCCGAGATTTAGCAGACTATGCAGATTTTCTGAGATTCCTCCAGGGCCTAAAGGGAGGAAAGACACGTAAAAAATCACCAACACTCAATTTCCTCATTCTTTCTCCTCTGACAGGTCAATGCAGAGTAAAATAGGGGTTCCTGCTGGACAAAATTGGCTTTTTACCGCGAATGGCAATTTTGTGAATTATTTAAAGGAGAGCAAGTATTTTTACCTCTAGTTTTCAGGTTATGTTTTTTTTTGGACTCTTATATGTGGGCAAGGGTGCAACTTCATGCTTTGTGAATTTTTTAATATATTTTTATTTTTCCCAATTTGTTTTTAGCCTATTCTGAGTGTAGTTAAACTTGATGATTGGTGTTTTTGATTCTGCACTTAGTCCTGAGTACGGCTAGTTATTTTCAGAAACACTATAGTTAGAACCTATTTCCAAGGATTTTCATTGTTTGTGAAGGTATAGGAATACACAGTGTTGTGGACGTGTTTGTTTCTACTGTTCATTTTACTTTGTGTATTCAGATATTGTTTAAACAGTTTTGCCTAAAATTTCGATAGTTTATTTACTGGAAATTACCATTTAGATTCTACATCTGGTTTAAGGCTAGGCCACCCACGCACAAACAGATCTGTTTGGTAAAATCTTGTTTACATTAAAACATATCATAGCCCTTCTCTATCTGGGATGCAGTAAGCATTACATTGTTCGATGAAGCTCGTGCATAAATGCAGATATTATTATTTGGGTGATTGTTCAGGATAATTCTACTGAATAAGGAGATAAGAAATATAAAAGGAATGCTGCAACTAAAGTATTTGAATCCTGGAAAGCAGAGCAACTTTAAAACACACGAAATTGAAGGTCATGGTTCCCTCTTTGTTTAGGGGTGAATTACTATGGTATGTGGTGCCCCATTTCTTAACATGAAATTTAACAAGTTGTCTTTGTGGCTGGGAAGTGAGCGTAGAGCAGTAATTACTAATTAGTAATGATTGGAATTTGGATGTTCTGTTTGTTTTTCTATGGTAGACCATGTGATAGTTAAACATTAAACTTGAAGGGAAGAATGGTGCACTTGTACTCCCTTCTGAAATCCATATTGAGTCATGCTCCTCGGGGATGCGTCCTTTGTCAAATTTGACATTGTTCCCCATAGAGGATGTTTCGGGGACAGATAGGAAATGTCCCCACCCTGTCCCCAAATTTTCAGAATTTTGGGAAACATCCCTGATACTTAAATTAGTTTTTAGGAAATGCTTTGGCATGTTAGGGGATGGTTAGTGATCCCCTAAAGTCCAAGCATGATTTTAGTCACTTTAAAAAATAAATAAATACAAATTTGAAAAAAATGGAATGGGGGCCCCCACGAGGTTTTAATTTGGGCTTGGTTGCAGGGGTGCTGACCCTCGATCCTGCTGAGGGTGCTGCTATTCAATCCTGATGGGGTGCTGCTCCCAAACTCACGAGAAGTTCATTGCCCCTCAACTCCAGTGGGGCATTGCCCCCAGACCCTGCTTACAACTTCATATAGTCATCGACAAGGAATAGGCTTACCTCTTGACAATTGGAGAAGTTGATGGTTGTGTATGGTGCCTTTTGACTGCAAGATCGATAGAGTCTTGAGTATAGTTAGACTCCAACCATATGGTGGGATGTTGATCTTGAAGATGCCTGATAGGTAGCTGAGGAGGAGACACAACAGGGATTGGTTGGGATTCTATTCGATGAGGCAGCCTCTCATAGTGTCAGTGATTTAGACTTAGACTCCGATTTTGATGCACTGTTAGCAAATGCTGATTAGGGGCAGTGGCATATCTTCTATATTTTTGGCATTTTGTAGTTGAAACTTGCAGCCTTTGGGCATTTTGTTGTAATTACTAATTTTTATACAATATATATGGACATTGACAATGAAAGCAATTGGATTTTGTTAATTCGTTTGTCAACTCTCATGTAAAATCTCAATTTAACTCTAATGTTATATGTTAAGGTTCTATAATGTATATGTCACTATATGATGAATGCCTTTTCAATGTTATCATATGAATATTTGAAATTTCCTATTATTTTTAACAGCTGTTCCCTGCTGTCCTCTAATACATGACCTCCCAAAAAATCTGTCCTGGAAATGTGTCCCCTTGTCCCTTGCTGTCCCTGCCCTAGAAACTTGGGGTAGCATAGATATTGACACCACTGTTAAACTTGTAGTGGATATATTTTAGTTCTACTACTTCTTGTTTGTTACTTTTATTTGTGGTTTTACTGTTGATTACTCTTGGGTTAGTTTTTTCTATTGTCTTATAGCAATCTCTAATGGAGTGTTTGACTTTATGCATTGAACTTTGTTGATTATCATTTTGGATCTTAAAAAGATATGAAATGGGTGATGGTGCTATTTTATCAGGGGAACGCAGCAGCAATCACCACAACAACAGGCTCCAAATATTCCGACTCAGTCATGGTACCCACCTTCTGTGCTGAGTCCATCTACAAGCTCTTCTCGGCCTGCAACTCCCAATAATTTGCTGTCAGCTGGGCAAAGTCCACGCTCGAGACCGCCAACAGTTGGAAATAACAATGTGGACTCTCGTCCACAATCACCATCTTATTCTCAACCATCACCAGCTGCTGGTGCAAGTATAATTCCTCTTTTAAGAGACAAAAGGTGAGAGATCTAAAGAAATTTAGACATATTCATATAGATTGGTAGATGCTGCTATTTGTTTCTCCATAATAGTTCAAATTTTCAATATGTAGCATTTTATTATCAAATAGTGGATTTTAAGTCTTTGCTTATAATTGTAATTAGTAGAAGTAGGTTAGTTTGTTACAGCCATAAGATTGCTTAGAAGGCGGTTGATGTGCATGAATTTAGTGCAATGTCCCATGCTATTGCTTTGCTATTTTTTTTAAAATCAGGCACTGCTCAGAAATTTTTGCAGCATTTTTGTTGCTAGTGGTTACATGAAATTTTTGTTGCTGCTTATTTTGTGTCAAAAATATGTTGTGGAAAGATATAAAAGAGGAGGGAAGACATAAAACTTTGGAAATAAAATCTGGAAGAAAATTGTGAAAAGTGAGGGTTTATATAGTTGTATATGGTGAATTTATTATTAAGCTACAGCTGCATAATTTCACCTTCTCCATCCATAGCTGAAATTGTAGATCCTAAACTGTAGTTGCTTCCCTTAGTGGAAGATTCTAAATGTGCACTATGCTATTTAAAAGTTTGTGGTACTACCCTGGTCTTAAAAAACTAAGCAGGTGATATCAGTCACAGTGATAGCCTCTTCTAATTTCGACACTAATGACACTAGAGTCTTACTTGATAGTTTTTGAAGCAATGTCTCCATTTATTGTGGTCTAGGAATGACCTGTTAGTTTCCTTTCTTTTAAGCACTATACTATTTCAAAACTTCATGGGACTAGCTGTGCCCGAAAAAGTAAGCACTAGTAACTTGCACGTGACCAGGCTGTTAGTCACAGTGGTATCCTAGTACACATTTTGCACTATTGACACAGGAGTCTTACTTGATAGCGTTTGAACTTTGAAGCAATATCCATTTTATGGTGTTCTGTGAATGGTGTTAATTGCCTTTCTTTAAAATATATTTGATACCATGCTTAGTTTTTGTAAATATAAAACTTGACTGGCTGCACTGCTTAACTGGAAGTTTGGTTGTGAACTCATAAAAGTAATCACAACTTTCATGACAGACAAAAACAAGGAATGGCAACTTTCATAACATATAAACTTGTGAACTATTAAAATAAATGAAATGATTAGCAATTCCGAATTGTTGATGAATTTGATATAGCAATTTTGATATTTCTATTTTATGACTGTCGGTGAAAAGCATCACTTTCAATTGTCTCTGAGTAAAAATGGCTTGCATGTTATGAAATCAAATGCAAATTGCTAATGATCTGAAGTTTAGTTGAAGTGTAAAGTAGTTTTAAACTTGTGTCTTGTTGATTGAGTGTTGAAATGAAATGATTACTGACTCCAAATTTTTGATGAATTTGACATAGCAATGTTGATATTTCTATTTTATGACCGTTACTGAAAAGCATATCCTTGACTTGAAATTGCCTGTGAGTAAAAATGGTTTGCATGTTAGGAAATTAAATGCAAATTGCTAATGACTTGAAGTTAATTGAAGTCTAAAGCAGTTTTAAACTTGTGTCTTGTTGATTAATTGAATCATTATGTGAGATTTCTGAGGCAATACCCAAGAGATCATAAAATTTTTAGACCATGCTTTGCACTATATTCCTATCTTGTGATGTGCCATTTATGTTGGCACAAATTCATCCGGTGAAGGCACAAAGGAACAACAAAATATAGAATTTAGTGATTCTTAGTTTGTAATTTTAATGCCTATGCATCATGGTGTTATAGTGGAATGTTTCTGCTTTCCTGAAGCTTGTTAGGTTAATTGTGTTACTGTAGTATATTATGGGGGAGGTTTCGTTAGTTCATAGCAGCTTTTTGCTCTACTTTAAACTGACAGATCTATAATACTTGTTATATTCTTCAGTGTGGATGAACTGCGGAAGATTTTGTCAGATAAGAAAGCTTATAGTGAAGTTTTCCATTCGATTGATCAAGTCAGGGACCAGGATGCAGTAAGACTCTAAGACCATGTTTTTAAAAAAAAAAACTCTGCTTAGCATATTAATACTTCAACTATACTTTGGAATGTTATTTTGAACATGATTTAGTCTGCTTACTATTTTGCACAATTACTGTGGAGCACTAAGTTATAAGAATCTAGATGGTGAGCATTTAATTTGTGAGACGTGTAAAATAACACTTGACATTTCTTTTGTTGCATCAATCTTCCAGCTGCATGATGAGCTTCAGAGGGAGGCAACCCAACTTGCAAGTAATCTTTTTTATTTCTTTTGCTGTTCCAATTTTTGCATTTTTATTGGATAACACAAGAATGGTGAAGGCACATCTGAGGAATAGATGGATGGATTCAAATAATTGTGATTTCTCTACTTGTTAGGCTAAAATATTTAAAGAATTTAAAGCAAGACTAAAATTATTTTCTGTTTGCTATATTTTCCAGGAAAAAACCTAGAGAAGGAGTCGCAGATTGTGGAGCTAAGAAACCAGGTCAGTCATCAAACGTGATTGAAGTTGGCATCTTTACATATTAGTCAATTGGCGGATTTTCATTTCCATTTTAGTGCAGCATTAAACAACTCTTCGTACAGCTTGCAGTTATGAGCATGGAATTTCATTTAAATTTTAATTCTTTCATTGCTCTGTTCCTCAGTATTGACGAATATTTTCTTGTCCTTGGGGCTCTGTGTTAATTTCTCTAGTTTATTTATTTGAATGCAGTGCACTATTATAAGAACAACAGAGCTAGCAGCTGTTCAAGAAAAGTTTCATGAGCTTGAAAAACGAGTTCAAGAATCTGTCAGTTTTTGTGCACCTGGAGTTCTTTTAGAAAGGCTTCGAGGCAAGTTGAATGACTCGTTTAAATGATTTTCTGTTTTAAAATTAAAATTCCATTGTTTAGATAGCAATTGATTTCATTGGCTGTGCAGTGACCATGAAACTGGGTATTTGTTATTGCAGATGCATCGAATGCAGCCGATGAAGAATCAGAAAACTTACATCAACAGCTCCTGGCTGGAGAAATGGAGCTATCCGATTTTATACAAAAATACAAAAAACTCAGGACATCTTATCACCGGCGGACATTATTACATCTAGCAGGAAAGGCGTCACTATCTCCAGGCTGATGCGGCAACAAAATGTGTATTTGTTGTAAACTGTTATGAGAGTTATTCTGTATGCAGAAATCGTTATTTTTTGTAAAAAGTCATTTTTACAAGTGTGAGCTGCGAGTTTGTCTAAAGGATTGGAGCACTTTAATAGGGGGAGCTAATGCCTAGTTGAGTAATTT
Source organism: Sequoia sempervirens (assembly GCA_007258455.2). Taxonomy (NCBI): domain Eukaryota; kingdom Viridiplantae; phylum Streptophyta; class Pinopsida; order Cupressales; family Cupressaceae; genus Sequoia; species Sequoia sempervirens. The sequence goes on along the minus strand of VDFB02051890.1, from coordinate 86,473 downwards.
TTAATATTCCTCAAACTTATTGGGCAATTGCTAGTCCCCTCTTCCCCTGTCTTGCAATATATAATTCTTTACACAATAAATTAGCTTGTATTTTTTTTTTGAGAGACATTCAATCTTACAAAAATATTTCTGGTGCACCTACACTGTGATAGTCATAGGGCAGTCATGATTTTTTTTTAACTGTTTTTATATTTATCACAGCAAAAAATTTCTCCGTGCATGTCATTTTTATCAAGTTGCCAAGGGAGCTCTCTAACAAATTGACATTTGAAATACAAGCAGTTTGTTGTGTAATTTTCATCGTATGTTCATAGAAGTAGCAGTTAGCCTTAAGATCTTTAATATTTTCTTCTGATTTTTCAACTGTCAAAAGCATGTCTCCCACCTCGACATTAGAAATTCATCATGGAATCTTTGTAAATATTTTTTATTTCCTTGATAATTAACCTTGTTTGGATTGTCTGATGCGTATGTCAGGCAACCATCAAGGACAATGAATGGGATATTGGAAAGGGCTCAAATAAATTGATTCATTTTTAATAAATGTCACTGGTCTTTGGTATCTTCATAAGCACACGGAATATTTGGCGAGTATAATCATTGTGATTTGCAAAATGATAGTCAATGATGGAAAGAAAAAAGCGATGGTTCGAAGAAACATTGCCACAAGCACCCTCAAAATACATATTCCGGGCTACTGTTGGTGTTGCAGAAAACTTTTTGGATCACATCAGCCAAGAAATTTAATATCAACTGCAGAATATCAAGGCATCCAATCTATAGCAAAGAAGCATATGCAAATAATAGATGTGGCTTAGAAAGCTTAATTCAAGCTGTGTATTCTGGTTCTACATAGATGTAGAGCAATTTCTTTAATTTAATTGTTATTTTTGGGTTTTGGGTGGTGACTACATACACCGTACGCCCTGCCCTCCTCTTCTCCCGCCCGGCTGCAAAATGCTTAGAGGTGATTCGGTCTGCAATGGCACGCGGGTCTACGTGTTACATCATATATGACGCCTTCATTGGTGTCTCTTTTAAAATGGTATTTGCGTTAACAAGGGTGAATGATATGTGGATTTTAAGAAATCTATTAATTTTATTGTTAAGTTAATTAAATATTTTTTTAATCATATGTATTTTAGTGGTGTATATGTTAAAACATTTATTGAGACACTCATTTTCTCATTTGCATGTACACAAATGAAATATAAAAGAAAAAAAAAATATTTCTTTCATTTTTAATTGTATTATTGTACAATTATTAATGCCAACATTAAAAGTTAAGATTGATAGTATTTCTATGGCATTGAGAAGAGCACTTTTAGTTTTAATTGCACATGAATATTTTGCATCAACGTTTTAGACATGTTCATTGATCCTTTATTTTTCATCCTTGTAATGGATCATAGAGTGGTTTGAAATGTTGATGTAAGAAACTCATACATAGTTAAATATAGAAGTACTATTCTCGATGTTAAAGGTTTTCTTTTAATGTCTAATTAATTGTTTTCTTTGAAAAATGTGAGTTATCTTTTCATTTTATAAAGAAGTGTAGTGCATGCCCTAAGCACCTTTTCCTCTTGTTTTACACCATTTGGATGCAAGTTATGTATTTTAGGCAGTCCATCAAAATGGTAAAATTAGCATGCCCATGCTAGTTCTCATATAGTTTTGGGCCCATTTTGATGGAATGGCTTAATGCAATTACATAATCAATAAATGGCATAATTTTGTGCAAAGTAGGGATCACTCTTTACTTTGTTACACCTTGTTTACCCGTCTTTAAACATATTTGATTCTATCTACACATATGTCCATGCATTCATTCTCTATT